>JASDQU010243702.1:35871-47322 GCA_032191745.1 Picea mariana | reverse complement strand
CATGAAAACAAACCAGTATGTACCATGAGAATTTAGATACACATTATTGCATGAAGTGTTTAAGATGCTACCCATTTATAGGGGCATTGAGAATGTCTCCATCCAGGTTTTCTAATAACCAAGCATTTTTTCCTTCAAAGGCCGAAATCCTGTATGGGCCAGAACAGATCGGATCAAATTTTCCATGTTTTCCAGCGCCTTCTTTCCTAGCTTCCCATTTTAGGACCAAGTCGCCAGGGAGGAATTCTCTATATTTAGCTTTCTGATCAAATAAGGCCTTCGTTTTATCCTGATATATTTGCAACCTTTCATTTACTTCGGCCCTATTTTGCTGAACTTCGACCAACTGGTTTATCCTTCTGGTAGTGTCTTTGGGTTCTTCATTTGAATCTTGCAAGAGTTTCATTACTGGCAGAGCAAGGTTTATTGGTAAAATGACATCAGTGCCATATACCATCTGGAAAGGGGAAATCCCAATTGATCTTTTAGTACTTATTCTATTGGCCCATAGAGCATATTTTAAATGGATATGCCACGCTTTCTTGTTTTCAGTCAAAACCTTTTTTATCACGGTAATCCGACGTTTGTTAGATGATTCAGCCAGACCATTACCTTGTGGATAGTAATCTATGGAGTGTCCTAGTACGATGTTATATTTTTGGCAAAAATTTATCACGGCCATTGACTTAAATTCTTGCGCATTATTAGTGACTATCTTTCGAGGACAACCAATCCTGGAAAAAATATTATCTTCCAAAAAAATGATTACTACCGAATCAGTTGCATTTCTTGTGGGGATAACTTCCACCCATTTAGTGAAATAATCAGTAATAGTTAGGATCCATTTGTGATGCGCGCTGGAGTGTGGATGGATTTCTCCAATGAAATCAAGTCCCCATTGTTGAAACGGGGCTTCAGTTCTAACTGGAATAAGGGGCAAAGTTGGGACCTTCTGCTTGCCTATGAACAACTGACAATGGACACAATTTCAAACTTTAGTGTTCACCTCTGTAAACAATTTCAGCTAGTAATATCTAGCTCTTAATATTTTATAAGTTATTTCTCGCCACGCATGATGCCCTCCACACACTCCAACACGGAATTCATCCATAACACCTTATGTTTCAGTTTCGACTAAACACCTTAGTAGGAAACCCAAGGGGTCTTTCCAATACAATTTAGCATCTATGATACAGTATTTTACAGCATGTAACTTTAGCAACCTAGCTTTAGACGGGGTTAACTCACTAGGACATTGAAGTGTAAGTAGGTAATGGATGATGTCGTGATACCAGGCCAAAGTAGAAAACTTGTCTTGAATTTTGGTTGTAGGTGCAGTGACATCAATCTCGTCTATTTCCAGAAATTCCTCATTCTCTTGCAGCTAATTTATCCCAAGTTCTTTTAAATTCGATTCGGCAAGTAATTTGGCCAAACCTTGAACTTTGATAATTTTAGTTGGTTTGACTTATAGGTCAAACTCCTGGATCTTAGCTAACCACCTGTCTTTTCTTCTGTTGTTGTCTGGTTGCACCAGGATATCTTTAACAGAGCTAGAGTGTACATAAGCAATGATCTTTGAGTGCAACACGTAAGTTTTGAAAGCCTTGAGAGATTTCACCATTGCATAGGTATGTTTCTCCAATATATCATATTTCAACTCATCATCTCTGAGACTTTTTCTACAAAACGCAATAGGCCGCTCAAAACTTTCATCATTTTTTTGTAACAATACAGCTGTGATAATGTGTTCTGAAGAAAAAGAAAAAATCAAAAACTCTTTTGTGTAATTTGGGATTTCCAAGACCGGTGCTTCGCTTATTACTTTCTTGATGCGTTGAAATGACGCTTTGGCTTCACTGGTCCATCTTACCTCACTGTCCTTTTTGAGCATATATGTTATCAATTTTACGATTTCAGCAAAGTTAGGGATGAATCTCCTCAAGAAATTTATTTTTCCTAAAAAAGACTGAATTTCCTTTACATTTATAGGAAAATTTATAGTATATATTGCCTCAACCCTTTTTGGATCGATTTTGATTCCATCTTTAGACACGATATGGCCCAAGAGTTTACCTTCCTGCATTACGAAATGAGATTTCTTGGGATTGAGTGACAAACCAAATTTTCGGCATTTCTCAAAGGTTTGTTTAAGGTGAATTAGATGTTCTGCATCAGATTTAGAGAACACATTCAAGTCATCAAGATAGATAACAACGAACTTATCTCTTTCACCCATGAAATCGATATCCATGGCTTGCTGAAAAGTTGCCCTTGTATTCATTAAACCAAAAGGCATTTTATCATACATAAAAGTACCCCAAGGGGTAGTGAAAGAAGTTTTTTCTTTATCGTCCTGATGCACCACAATCTGATTGTAACCTGAAAAACCATCAATCATAAACATTATGTTAGCTCCAACTACTTTTTCTAAAACGTGATCCATCTTAGGTAATGGGTAATTGTCTTTGAGTGATGATAAATTCAGGTTTCTGAAATCGACACACAATCTGATCTCGCCATTTTTCTTTCTCACTAGGACTAAATTAGCTACCCACTTAGAGTATCTCTGTGGGACTATGATTTTAGCATCCGGGAGTTTTTTGACTTCGTTTTCTATCACCGGTAACAAGATTGGGTTAATCTGCCTTAGTTTCTACCTAAAATGTTTGACGCCTAGTTTTAGTGGAATTTTATGTTCCATAATAATCGTATCATAAGTTCTCAACTTGTCATAAGACCAGGCAAAAACATATTTGTATTTTTTAAGCAACTCAACATATTTACTTTTGATTTTGGGAGACAGGTACCTGGATACTTTAACTAATCTAGGATTCTCTTCGGTACCTATATTGCAATCTTCGACCTCTTCCGGCTGAGGCTGTAAGGTAGTCTTCAAAGGGATGTCATCATGATTAAAGATCCTTTCTAAGGGAATCAGACCCTTGGGTATCTGATTATTTTTTAAAACAAGCATACGGTGATTAGTGATTTTATCTTGGAACTCTTGGGGGTCTTCCACTTCCTGCATGATCCAAATAGGATCATTTTNATCATCCTCAAAGACTTGCCAATGTTGTATGTTATTGGGTATGGAAGGCCTATGTCTCATTTGTATATGATACTTTAGTTTGAAAGTAGTGGGAGGTGCGAAAGTCGAAGCATCTTTGGCTAAAGCATTCGCCTGTTGATTTTCTGCTCTCAGGATGAAGTGAATATTAACAGTGGAGAAAAAAAATTCGATTAGGTCCCAAAGACAATTTCCATATGACCTTAACCTAGGATGTTTGGCCTGGTACTGGTGATTAACCTATTTCACGATCAACTCTGCATCACCAAAAACTTCCAAGTTTTTAATTTTCATTCTCCTAGCAGACTCTAACCCTAACACTAGAGCTTAATACTCACATACGTTATTAATGTGGTCAATGTTCCACTGTATCCTATAAGAAAAAGGGATAACAAGTTGGTTATCAGGTGCCACAAAAATTTCTCCAGCTCCAGCTCGAAGATAAGATGAGGCACCGTAAAAAAACATTTTCCAAACACCAATGCTATATACATCCTGTTCTATTTGCTGTTTTTCTTTTTTATTTCCTATACAACTTTCTTCTATACACGCATCAACATAATCATCTATAGATAATATACAATTACCCAAATCCTGATCAACAATATATATAGGATTATTATTTGGTCTGAGAGGGTCACTAACCGTAAATGCTAACATGGTTTCCCTGTACAATCACGTTAATTGTCCTCCAAAAACTGGAATTGTTGCGTACGTGATATCAAGTTGAAGGGAACCTCCAAGTTTAGCACCCCAGGACAGGGACAAGAGCATGCCATATTTTGGGGGTATATCTGCGACAACCACATCCATTAAAACGCTTTTCGCAGGTACCTGTGCAAGGTTTACAACTAAGTCCTTTATCATGCCCATACACTTGAATTTCCTCAAATCAAAAGAATATAAATCTCCCTAAGGCTTGGTTATTTCAAGGCCGAGTCTATCCATGATTGCTTTAGGAATCACATTGTGAGAGGCCCCATAATCTAACATGCAGTTATGGAGAAGATGGTCAAAAACAGTCAAAGTGATGTAGAAAGGGGAAACAGTGTCTCTGGCACCTTTGAAGTGTGGGCCGAAAATTATGTTAGGCTTATCATCTTCTAAGTTAATAACATCGGCCTGACTTTCATTTTCCAAAAAAATAATCATTTTTTCAATTTGTTTTCGGTATATCGGGTTTTTGGCCAGTTCGACGAGGGGAATAGAGATTTTGATCTTATTGATTGCATTCTCTACATTAAAAATTCCAATGGTTTTATCGATTTCCATGGTTTGAGTCTCCAGCCCTTTCTTTTCATCCTTCCTTGGTTGAGGGGCCTTTGTTTTAGTAAAAGGGGTGTCTAGTTTCTGCATGCTTAAGGGTGGTGTTTCCGCTGTCTTTGTTTTAATAGACTGTATGTTAGCGGTCTTAGTCCCTTTAGTCTATTTTTCAGTGATTTTTGAAACTGCTTCTTCAATTTCAACCCTCGATAGTATCTTTTTAACTGGAGCAGTTGTGGAAACCCTTTTTCTAGGTCTTAGGTTGTACTTCTGGTGGAGTTCGGCCACTATACCGTCCGCTATTCCCTGATAGGTCGTATCTTCCAAAACCTTGCTGTTATTGTTACTCTCAGTCCTATAATCTTTAGTCAAAGACTTTTCATAATCTTGTTTTGTTATATAGGGTTGTAAGAATTCATCGCCAAGATTGTTCATATCCTCTTCTAACTCCTCAAAATCCTCCACGTCTTGTCCTCCTATAATTTTTTCTCTTTTAAAAGGGGTTTGGATTTTTTTATCTTCATTCTTAATTTGTTTTTGGTGGTTTTGAGGATTAGGGTTCTTCCTAAACTCCTTTCTATTGTAATGTTCATTCTTAGCTTGATCTAGTTCCATTCTCGATATTTTATTTGACAGTTCTTTGATGATTCTAGCCATATCATCGATTTTGTCTTCTAAAGATCTTCTTGATCCAGGGGGTCCTCCTTGCACCCTGTATCTCCTGATTTCTTTGTTTCCAATCTCAAATTTGGTTTTCATCTTCCCTGATGCCATCATGTTAGATTCGATTTCCAAGGCATCATCTTGCATTTTGGTGATATCTACTGATCTTCTCTCCCTTAATAACAGTAAAGGTTGTACTAAATTGTAGCCAAGCATTCATCAATTAGATATATGAAAGAAAGATGAAAACACAGGGGAACACATAAATCAGACTTGACAAAATATGGAATCTTCAATCTACATTTGTATTAATTCAGAGTCTCTTGAAAATCACTTCGTCACTATGCTCTTTTAGAGAAAGAAAAAAACCCTTTTTTCAGTCCTCTCTCCTTGTATTTATACAAGGTCATCAATACTTTATGGTTAGCAATCTCCTACTTTTTAGGAGAAAAATAGTTACAAAACTGCAACCTTAACCATTGCACGATTAACTTTTGTTTGTCTATCATTTCAATAGTATAAGCTTTCAAACAATACTTCACTGTTTAGTTGAAGTCTCTCCCTCCTTTGATGCTATACATTCAATACATTTCTCCAGAAAATAAACAAAATTTCTAGGAGGTGTCGGGATCTCCTTAGTTTCAAACAGTTAAAACTTTCTTTGGACCTTTGGAAACTAGTCTTCAAAACCTTTATCAACAAACCTGATCACTTGTAACTTTAAATTGGGATGTACCAACCATCTGTCTATTAGGTTGGCATCTATTTCCTTCATCTGTGAAATTTCCGCCTGAATCTCCTTCAAGCTCTCTTTGCAGTTCAAGTGTTGTTTCACAATGTTTATCTATCCCAGTGGCTCAGAGAAATCATTTCTTTCAATACCTAATGCTTTCTTATCCAAAGAATCAAAGATTCCCTCACAGTCGTCTTTGATTTCTTTGACTATCTTCTTATTTTCGGATATGTTTGTTTCCCATACTTTGAGCATGATGTCTCCTCTTATCTGTTCTATGACAGAAAGATTTAGGTTTGTTGACATCTCTCTATTTCCTGAACATGCAACTACTTTTTGAAAGGTATTCCTTGTTTCTTTAGCCTCCTTTTCCAGTAAAATAATATTATCAAGGGATTTTCTTACCTCTTGAAAGTAATTCTGGATGATCTTTGTTTTGGAGATTAATTTCTGCTGCTCAGCTTCTATCTTTGTATGTGCTTCCAGCGAGAGGGTCTGGAAAGCCTTTAAGTCTACAACCTAGCCTTATGTCAAATTTAACTTAGCCTGCAACTACTTTACAAGATCCTTTTGTTGAGTAACCTGCACCTGACTTGCTTGTATCCTCTGGTTCATTTCATCCAGGCTTGATTTGAGTGATTGAATTTCTTGTCTTTCAATAGCTATGGCCTACTCCAAGATTTTATTCACCTATTCTCTAATTTTTTTCTCAGCATTCTTTAACTGGTCTTGCAATTGAGATATTATGTGGTTACTCTTCTTTATCCTTGTTCTCATGTTTTCCACAGTAAAAAGGTTTGTTGTTGCCATGGCTCCCATGGAGCCTACTACCTCTGTAGAGAAATCATCCTCTTCCAAATTCTGGCCATCTACCAAGACCCTATGCTTATTCACCATGCCTCCCTCTCTCATATACATCTCTTGTTTTAGAACAACCTTCCTATTTTTGCTGAAAAAATAATCAGAAGGAGGGATCTCATCTCTGGAGATAGGGGTGAGATCACTAAGATACATGGCTCCCATCTGTGGGAGTTCAAAGGCGGACTGTAAAGGGGTTAAGGAAGCTATGAGACTTCCTAGCTCTATAGATATTGTTTCTCTTATGGCCTTAGGTATATTTACATGAAAAATAGATGATGAAGGGGGAGTGGACTTACTGGACTCAGGAGGTGTCCCAAACCTCCTCTTTGTTTTCGTCTCTGGATTTTCTGTCTGTAAGGCATCTTCATTTTGCGAAGACCTTTCAGTCTCCTATGGAATTTCCTCGGGATTGACTTGATCCTTTGCTTCTTGTCTGAAGCTTGGAGGAGTATCCTCTTGTTCCTGAGGAAGGGTGATTTCTTCTCCTAGCAGTACTTTGGGCAGACCACTCTATCAATGATTCTGGAAGGTTTAAAAACCAACTTGCAAGTCGGATGGCAGTGTCTGTACCCTCTCCAACACCTCCTCATAGGTCCTAGTCCCTTTGAACATGTCATCAAAAGGGGACTCCTCATGTTCATAAGCCTTCATATTACAGTGGGCCATGTGATTTCCCACTAACTAGTAAGGGTCATATTTCCTGTGTTCGAGGTCTACCAACTTGACCTCCACCAGCGCTGTCGCTTCAAATTTGGAATGACCCAAGTTAAGTAGTGATAATTTCCCAATATTAATGGGAAAAACTGGCCAAGACTTCTTTTGAGACATCTTTAGTTCTATTGCAATTCCACATGTTACTATTTGATGAGCTACCTCCCTGCACACCAGTCTGTCAGGGAGGAATTTTGGGAGTGTGTGTGGAGGGATTGAACATCTGAAAACTCTGATGTAGGAGAAATTCTCCTTTATAAACCAGTCAACAACTTCCCTAAGGATTCCTATGACCAACTCTAAAATGCGGGGAGGTGCACAACCGTACAATATCTGATGTAGTGGTATCACCACAAAATGACACATTTCATAGAATGACACCTTGGCATTTTCTTCCCAAAGTTTAGAATGATATTCATGAATAGGTTCTGGGTAAGTCAGATTCCAACTCCAATTCATCAAAGGGAAAGGAGTTGTGAATAATATAACATCCATGATGTATGCAGACATATAAAAGGCTACTGGTCGGCCTTTGTATCTTCCAATCTGATATTCCATGACCTCCATCGCTATGTTATCGGATAAAATCTTATTCTAATTGAAGTTGTAACCTTCTGTTGCCTCGTGCAAAAGAGGTACCCATTTTGTAGGGAAATGGGTAGGACTTTTCTTCCCAAAAATTCTACATAACATCATCACCACATAGACCATATACTCATTTAATGAGGCTGTGGCGTAAATACCATGGGTGTCAGCCCTGAATTTGGCTGCGTGTCTCCACCAGTCTTTGATTATGCCAGGATATGTTTGGTCTGACTCAAAACATTCTTTCCTTTGAAACTCACTCATGAAAATATTTATTATAAATATACTTGGGACTGGGAGACAATTTATACTTTACTTGTATATGCTTCAGTCTGAAAGAGCCAATGATGACCCCTCGACTATCCAAAATGCTTCTCGTATACATGTTTGTTCGCTCTAAGGCCCAACTGATCATGTCATTATAATTCATGAGTTGCGACCATGTAACTACTTTGTGAAGTTTAGACTCCGCTATATCTCGAAGTTTGTTGTCGGCATCATGAGGGAAATTCTTAATTTCATAATCCAGAGTTTAGAAAATTTGCCTCCAGGATTTGATGGAATCGATGGCATGCGGTATTGTATCAAAGACAACGTCTCCGTCTGGACTCGAGCTTTCTGCAACTTCTTCACTTTTCTTAGGTGCCTTCTTAGGTGCCATGGTGTTTGCACTAGACTAGAAACCTGTTTATAGAGGAAGTATGTATAAAATTGGATGAATGTGACTTGCTACAGATGTAAAGGATAAGAATGAAGTTCGAAACACAAGACCTTTATTAACCCTAAATTTGTGTTATAACGAGCGTACAGACGCAAGCGATGGAAAATTAATGCTTTAATGGAAAGATATGCTTGGAGATACGCTTTCACGTCAAAAAATATCTCCATTTATCCGTTATTAATACTGTCATATATCGACGATTTCAAAACTAGATTTTCGAAAATCGCTGCCTTCCTCAATTCCCAAAATGCGAAAAGCAGCTTAGTTATCGCTAATCCTATTTTGAAAACAACTTAACCTTAATATTAGACTTAGTTTAAAGAAAACATGATTTTGCATTTCGGAACTTCGGGGATCCTGTTGTCAGGAGATATGTCATAAGCAAACCCTAGATCGTGAAATTGCGATGGGATTAGTGAGGCGCTAATCATTCGTATTAATTCTTTAATTAATCAAGGTTAATGATTAATTATTTTTTTTACTTTTCGGAAAATCAAGGATCGGGAGTTCAAAGGTTGAGAGTTCGAAAATGCTTTAGTAGAAAGAAACCTGAATCGTGAAAGATTAAGGGAAAGATGATTGCATGTAGGAGTTTAATTAATTACGGATTAAAGAGTACTTTATGGAAAGTGATGGAAAATGTAACATTTATTTCTTCCCCCCTGTTTTTTTATTTTTTTTAATATGTTAAACAATTTCGAGATTTTGGCACCGGGAAATTGGGATGGTTGAAGATCATACCTCGAGAAAAACAAAATCTCGGAACCCGAAAAGGAACAGAAGACTCTGACTCCCTTTTTTGGACTAAGGGCGGCTCCATGACTTAGGAAAAGATGAAGCTTCAGTTTTAAAGGGTAGAAAAATTTAAACTTCGTGTCAACACCTTACACTATCCTTCCACTATACTCGATCTAATGACCGACAACAATTTTTGAGGTTCTTAGATCAACGATTAGCGTTGACTTCGGCCTTCGGCGCTTCAAGCAGTTTGTTGGTGGTAGAACCCCCGAAGAGCATATTCCAGGAGTTACATAGTTGTTGATGTCACTTGTTGATGTGACACTGGTTGAGTGGTTACCACATGTCACCTAGATTTGTGACTTACGTATACCTAAAGTACCAATGAGACCTTGAAACTTTTCATCATCTGATTGGGTTACGTGTCCTTGTTGACATCACTATTGATGACATGGGCTCTCAATGTGTGTTCTACAGGTCTTAATTTTGTGACTTTGTAACTTCGACCTTCAGGTAAATTTACATGTTCTCAACCCATTTTCGCTGAAGTGGTATGCGCTGAAGTTTGACCACTACTACCTTGGCACAATCTGAATAGATCATCGGTCGAGGGGTTTTCTAGATCTGACGGTTGACAGGAGCTCGTGACTACGGGGATTCATCTTTGGTATTTGCTTAACCTATCCTTCTATTTTATATAGATCGGACAGTCAATATGAATCCTAAAATATTTCTCAGATTGGACGATTCATGTCCACTTCGGGAAATTTGTGGCTTACACTGTCCTTCCACTAAACTTGATTTGACGGTCCTAGTTTGTCCCGAAATGTTACATCAGTGGAAAATATTCCTCCTCGATTCTTTTGTAGTTTTACTGTGGGGATTTTCAATCCCGATCATGTTTCTGCAATGCACTTTCCCTTGTGATATTTTGGTTTTGTACTTGTATTCCAACTGATCGAGATCATTGATTTGTTGGGAATTCAATCCTGATAGTGTTTATGTATTGAACTTTCCCTTATGATATTTTTAATAATTATTTGTGCACTCCTTATGTACATGGATCTATTCCTGCTCTGATCTCGTGCAATCTAATACACTGCCTCTCCTGAGCTTTTTATATATTCATTTGCATGTTGTTTATAAAAACTCATCATCACATCATAATGGCATTGGCTATTGACATCAATGACAATATGTCCAACATGTAATAGGTGTAGACAAAAGTGCTACACTCGACAAGTTCATTCTGTACCACATGGACTTTATGAACAAATGGATTGATTTGTATGATAAAAAGAGAGAAGAAGTGTTAGAAGCAAGGAGACAATTTAAGAGATTGAACCCAAGGAATACCCCATTTCCTACTGATCTCCAAGAGGAATGGGGCAAAGTTTGCACACTAGAATGGATTACTGAAAAAATTCAAAATCAAATAGAAGATGCAGGTATATATTTAATCATAACAAAAGATGAAATCAACATGTTCAGAGGATGTGAAAGAAAGGTACAGTTGGAATTTTACAAAATGTTGTTTCCTTATGGTTTTGACACTATTAACTATTTTAATATTTTTCATTATATTTGTTTTAACCAAAATAAATGGTCTTTCACATGAAAGGAAATATCCATCAATGTGGTCATATGGTCGACATTATCATGTAGAACATGTAGATGTAAAGAGATGATCCTTTGATTGTGGCATCATGGTTGACTTCAAGCAATCTAGTCAATCAAGCTCGAAAGATAAGAATATTATTGAAGGAAATATACAATATGTTGGGAAAAAACAAGAAATTATTGAGTTGGATTACTACTCTTTTAAATGTTGCATTTTTAAGTGTAGATGGTATGAATCATTTGAGAGAACATGAAGACATGATACCCATAGTGGATTGTTTTCTATAGATTCCTCAAGGTTCCTACCAAAGGATAATGATCCTTATGTTCTACCAATTCATTGTGAGCATTTATTTCTTTAACTCAAACAAGAAGTGGTAGTGATCAATAATTTATTAATACATTGTTTATTGTGAATATATACATGTTTTTATTAATCAATAAAATTGTTATAACATATTAGACATATGTTATAACAATTTTATT
>JASDQU010243702.1:18959-31488 GCA_032191745.1 Picea mariana | reverse complement strand
TCATTTCCTTTATTTTATGAAATTTAAACAAAAATTAGGCATTAAAGATAAATTTTTAACATAAATTACAGGAAGTTGTAACTTCTGGTAATATCTATGTGGTTTATATACTTGTAGGATATCTAGGCGAATTATGAGACATGTGGCATGATACTTGATTTACATGGATGGACACATACCTATCCTCTTCCATAAATAGGCTCCACATGTGTGAAGTCAATGTTGGTCAAACTCAACCACTTATGTAGGAAAATTTAATAAATTAAAGCTCAATTTTAGTTTCCTAGTATTTCATATAAAAACATGAATATTCAATCTCAATGATTTCAATTGGTCTTAAAACCCTCCCATGTTGTTATTGCATTCACCTAGTCTAACCATGTAAAATTTCAATGCATATAGTCACATTTTGAAGAAATTTCAACGTTGGCCCATTCACTGCTCATTGTGCTAGGTTGGTTGATGACATTGCATATGGGTGTGTTGGAAGACATTCCGTGAAATTTCAAGAGAGTTCTAACCAAGATTATGTATATGGAAATGACAAATGATGAAAATGAGACCGCATAATGAAGGTTCATGCAACCATGGAGGATGTTGAAGATTATGCGGGGAAGTCAAGAATCCTTGAGTCTTGAAACCCTTAAATACCATCAAGTCAAGTGTCTTGTCTAACCATGTCTAATTTTGACACATACAGGCACAGTTTGAATAAATTTCAACGTTGGCACCATTCACTGCTCACCATGCGACATCGGTGGATGACATTGGTGATGAGCATGTTGGAATACATTCCATGACATTTCAAGAGAGTTTCAAAAAATATTCTATATATGGGAATGAGGAATGATGACAATGAGACTGCATGATGAACATTGATGCAAACATGGGCTATCTCAAAGATTATGCAAGGACATCAGGCATCCTTGAGTCTTGAAATCCTTGCATACCATTAAGGCATGTGTCTACTCTAACCATGTCAAATTTTGATGCATACAAGAACAATTTGAAGAAATTTAAACATTCACCCCATTCATTGGTCACTGTGCAACATCGATGGATGACATTGGTGATGGGCGTGTTGGACATCGAAAACGTTCCATGACATTTCGAGAGAGTTTCGACAAATTTTCTATAGATGGGAATTATGACGAATGATGAAAATGAGACTACATGATAAACGTTGATGCAAACATGGACGATCTCAAAGATTTGCGAGGACATCATGAAATATCCTTCAATCTTGAGACCCTTGCATACTATCAATACATGTGTCTAGTCTAACCATGTCAAATTTCAATGCATGCAGGAACAATTTGAATAAATTTCAACATTGTCTCCATTCATTGCTCACCGTGCAACATTGGTGGATGAGATTGGTGATGGGCATGTTGGAAGACATTCTACCATGAAACTTCAAGAGAGTTTCGACAAAAAATATGTAGATGTGAATGACGAATGTTGAAAATGAGACTGCATGATGAAAGTTGATGCAAACATGGATGATCTCAAATATTATGCGGGGACATCATGCATCCTTGAGTCTTGAATCCATCACATACCTTCAAGGCATGTGTCTAGTCTAACCATGTCAAATTTCAACACATACAGGAACAGTTTGAAGAAATTTCAACGTTGGCCCCATTCACTACTCACCATGCAAAATCGGTGGATGACATTGGTGATGAGCGTGTTGGAAGACATTCCATGAAATTTCAAGAGAGTTATGACAAATCCCTAAATACCCTAACCCCTAAGCCATTGACCCTTAAATCCTTAAGCCCTAATCCCTAAACCCTTAAGTCGTCAACCTTAGTTAATCACTAATCCCTTAACACAAAATCCCTAAATCCCCTAATCCCTAAGTCATCAACCTCTAAACACTTAAACCATAATCCCTAATCCCTTAATCCATAAACCCCTATGCCATAAGCACTTAAATATTAATCCCCTAGCCCATAATCCCTAAGCCATTAAACATTAAACTACCTAACCTGTAAGTGCCAAATCCCTTAGTTCTTGACCCTTAATCCCTTAATCATTAACCCTTATTCTCTTAACCCTTAATACATGTACCCCAAATCCATAAATTACATAATCCTCAAATCCCCTATCCACTTAATCCCCAACACCTCAACCAATTGTCTATTTAGGCACATTCGACGCAAAATATGGCACTGACTCAGGCACAAAATATGGCGCAAAATATGGCACTAAATTTGACGCTAAATACGACGTTATATCTGGTGCTAAATCCAGTGCTAAATACGACGCTAAATCCGAAGTTATTTATGGCTCTATTTCTAGTGCTATTAACACCTAAATATTTTGTTTGACACCAGAAATAATGCCATCCTGATAAATAACGCCGACTTTTTCAAAAAATTGGAGAAAAATACACTAAAAAAATCTTTAGAAGAAAAAAAGGGATTAAATCACAAGGATTTGTTGCAATGTCCACAGTTGGATCTGTATGCTTATATTGATTTTCCTCCAATTGCAAGGCTTCAACTTGAGTTTGGAAATTTTGTTGCCTTAATGGATACTTCAAAAGTGGAAATAATGAATTAACAAATAAGTGTCTATGTTGCATATTTGTGATAGGATACTTCAACTTACCTTTTAGTCTTTTGAACTTCTAATCAACTTCCCAAATTGATTCTCCTTCTGTTTGATCTCTATCATCTCATTCATGAAATGATCCTCTGTGACAGTTGTATGCACTCCTGTTGGGTTGTTTACTGCAAGACCCATATACCATTCTAGCATGCGGTCTCTAAATGTGATTTCCAACTATGCAACTTTTGTATCTTCATCTGTGATCTTCTTAGTTGCTCAGATCTTCTCACAAATAAACAAATTCTTATCTGGGTCCTCCTATTGATATTATGGTAGCTACATGAGGTATTAACCTCCATGTATAACCTTTGACTATAATTTAATATTCTGGAAGCAGGAGAAACCCTAAACATATGTGTAAAAACTCTAGAAGACAAGTCATCTCAATAGAATAAATAATATCAATGTATTATCTTCCAGAAAGACAAGTCGGCCTAGACAAGTGACAAGAACCACTATAAATAGGGGGTTCTCTATCTCATTTGTGCACACTCACTTCACTCACTCTCTCGAGTATAGCGCAATTCTAGAGCTGCAGCTACAAGAAAGGAAGGGGCATCTGTTGGGGTGATTCTTAGTCTCTCTCTCTAGCGCTATCTAGCCTAAGATATGTGCCCTACCTTCTAGTATCTCTTGGTGGTATTCTTGGTGGCATTCTTGGTGGTATTCTTGGTGGTAGCCTAAGAAATGTAACTACAACTGTTGCAGTTGAGTATTTTTCTTGTTCTGTGGTTGTGGAGACTCTCTCTCTCTTGTGTGCTACCCTTGGAGAAGATGCTATCTCCTTGTCTTGTGTTGTTGTTGCAGTTGGATGGTGTTTTCTGGTTCCATGTCATGCTATTGTTGTATCTAGGGTTTATCTGTTCATACTAGTGTGTCTTTCTAGAATTATTTTATCTAATAAAGGTTAAGGTGCTCGGGGGTGGTTGCATGCCTATGGTTGGGTGAAAATAATGATATTTGCTATGGTAAAATGAGAACATTGAATATTTTAATAGGTTATGGGCCCACACTATCTTCAGAACAATCTATCTGTTGGAAGGTAGATCGATAGTTCCTTGTCAAGCTCGTTGTAGCACCAGTTGCAACTACAATTATGGTTTTTGATTTTGCAGTTGTAGAAAACCCTAACTTAAATTCTTGGGAACTTTTAGTGAAACATTGGACCTAATTTTTGGGTATTATAATGTGCCCTATCCTAGCTCACCCTCTGGTTCCCTCAGGTAGCAAAAATATCAAGTTTGAATTCTTGGTCAAAGTCAAAGGTTGACTTTTGGTCAAAATTGATTTTTGTGGTCAAAGTTGAAATTTCAGGTTTTTGATATTGTTCTAATCATTGAACCTTTTTTATTAAGTTTCTAACCTCTTCTTGTCAAGATGGTTTCTAGTTTCATATTAGAAGACAAGCTAAACGATGCTACAAATTTCAAAGGTATGCACTTGTATATGCTTTTCAAGTTATATCATCCAGCAAAGCATGAGTGTGTTTGTAGGGGATTTGCAAGAGACCTTATCCAAGAAGTGATATTGAATTCAATACATTTAGAGGAACAATTTCACCCTTCCTAGTAGTTTAGGCTCCAGGTTCCATGTTTTATTGATAAAATTGTGAAGTTTCAATTTGCACATATCAAGTTTGACAGTTGCTACAGTACAAGTAAACACTATAGTTGTGACAAAAATATTTGAAAGGTTATATTACTGATAGGTATAATTGGTTGTATGTAAGTACTATTGATATAGATGCTTATTTCACTTGTTTGCAAAATGAACTAACATCTCCTCTAGGAGATATTTCTTTTTTTTTTCTCTCGGGTAGGTCACCTTGGTAATTCTATGATGACTATCATCCTTGTTACCATAGATATGTTCTGATGAAAATGCTATTGGAAATACTTTTGTTTTTTTTGTTCTTGTTCCAGGAAGGTCGCATGTGATAGCTCTAAGAAGGAGCTACAATGACATTTGAAAACATGAAGTAGATGACTCCATCAAGTGGTGAGGCACGTGATCTCACCAAGTACCAATTCTAAAGGAAGCGTGTAAAGAAAAAGGATTTTTGGACATCATACACTCAGATACCAAGGATGAATTATTTAGAAAATTCCAAGAATTCAAAGATAAAGTGGAAAACCTAACAGACAAGAAGATAAAGACAATAAGATATGATAATGGAGGAGAATACACCTCCAAGGAGCTCATTGCCTTTTGTAAAGCAGTCAGGATTAGGAAGGAGATAATTGTCCCACATAATCCTCAACAGAATGGCGTGGTAGAAACAAAGAACCAATCCATTGAAGAATCTATTAAGGCAATGATGAATGAATACTATCCATGTTTCTATGGGGAGAAGAAGTTATGACAACCTTATATGTTCAGAATAGAAGCCATCATCGTATATTGAATAACATGACTCCTGAAGAATATTTCTCCGAAAAGAATCCAAGTGTTGAACACTTGAGGATATTTGGTTGTCCTGCCTATATTCATGTTCCAGAGGAAAAAATAAATAAGTTGGAACCTTCAGGAAAGAATGGAATATTCGTTGGATATAGCGAGTCATAAAAATCTTAACGAATCTATGCTCCAAGTCAAAAGAAGGTTGAAATCAGTAGAGATGTGAGTTTTGATGAAAATATTGGCTTTAGGAAATCTATAGAAGATTCCATGGATCCCAACGATGAAGAAGAACATGAAGGTCCCAAGGAAGAAACTACATATTATCCAGAACATCTCAATGCAAAACCTTCCACCTTTGAAGAATCATTCAAGAAGAAAGAATGGAAGGAAGCTATGATGGAAGAATATCAATCCATCATGAAAAATGATGTATGGGAAATTGTGCCTAGACTTGAAGAAAATTTTGTAGTCACTTAAAAATGGGCTTACAAGATAAATCATGCAGTAGATGGGAGTGTAGATAAATAAAAGGAAAGATTCATGGCTAGAGGGTTCTCCCAGCAGGAGGAAGAAGACTATGATGAGACGTTTTCTCCAACTGAATACTCGGTCAGACATTTTCTTTGTTGTGAACATGTTGAGCCAATTCCAGGTGGATCCTAGGCATGAGTGTTGGATAGCTGCAAAGCACATTTTGACATATCTTCGTGGGACTCTAAATTATGGTTTGATATATGCCTCAAATAGTGACGTACAACTGCATGGATTTACTGATTCAGATTGGGTAGGGAGTGCAGATGATAGAAAGAGTACTTTTGGTATATGTTTCAATTTTGGCTATGCTATGATATCATGGGCTACCAGGAAACAGAAGTTTGTTGCACTCAACACTGCATAAATAGAGTATATTACATCTTGTGATTCTTGTACAGAAGAAGCATGGCTCCATAAGATGATTTATGGACTATTTGATCAGGTTTTGGATTCAAATGTAATATATTGTGATAATAAGAGTTGTAAGAATATTTCAGAGAACCCCTTGTTCCATGACAGGTCGAAGAACATTGAGATCAAGTACTATTTTATCCATGATAAAGTCCAGAAGGGAGAAGTGATTCTCCAGTACATATCCATCGATGAGAAAACAACTGATATTTTGACAAAGCCTCTATCCTAGATAAAGTTTTCATACTTGAGGGACAATCTGGGACTTGTGGAGATATCCTCCTTTAGTTGAAAAAGAGGAGATGACTTCCTTGGTTGGGAGGGAGTGTTGATATATGGCATCATGGATAGTCAGTGTGTTGGTGGACAGACATTATCTAGGTGGATAATGGTCCATGAAGAATATATTATTGATGTACCATGGACAACTATTCTCTCGGGGCATTGCTAGGACAGGTAGAATGGTCTAGGACAACTATTCTCCTGGGGATTTTCCCAGACAGGTAGAATCGTCCATCTCCCTAAGTTCATAGTAGTGACCAGAGTGGGAAGATTGGTGCAGGACATACATTTTCCTTGAGTTCACAGTAGTGGCCAAAGGGAGGGAAATGGTCCAGGAAATTCATTCTTCTTGAGTTCACAATAGTGACTAGAGTGGGAAGAATGGTCCTTGTTTCCCATGGCATGGATTTCAACATCTGTGGGGATATTCATTCTTCCCATGTCACAAGAAGTGACCAAGATTGGAAGAAAGGTCCCTATATCACTCTGTTGAGTGAGTGAATTATGCGAGACACTTTTTTGAGTGCGCTAAGTCTAGCACATGACTTATTCAACATCATGCCTGATTACTCAGATGGAGTATGGCCTCGAGAGATGATACAAACGATGATATAGTTTGATGCCAGGAGACTTTTGTACTACATGGTTATAGATCGTGTAGCTATTAGTTGATTACATTAGATATCGTGGGTCTATTGACAGTAGTTATGTGCTATTGTGGTGGATGTGTTCCACTAGTAGTGACTGCGTGTCACTAGATAATAGATGTGCACCACTAGGAGTGGTTGTGTACCACTGGATAAAAATTGTGTACTACTATGAATCAACATTGTTGTGATCTATTGGATGACATTGTAGTAACTATGTGCTACTACCTTATTTCCATGGAGACTACCAGTAGTGTTGGAGATGTTTCCTAGGCTGGTGTGCCAACTAGTAGTGTTGGAGGTGATTTCCAGCTAGATGGATAGTGATGATTATGCTCATTACTTGATCTACGTGATCATGAGATAGCTTGTGTGGCTATGATGATGCTACATGTAGAATGGTCTGAAAGACTATGTGAACCTTGCCCATACCATCTGAAATTGATGGATGTGTTTGAGACCACTACAGTTAATACCTCCCTATCTAGGAGGGAGCGTTGATATTATGGTAGTTGTGGGAGTTATTAACCTCAATGTGTAACCTTTGACTAGAATAGAATATTTCAGAAGCAAGAGAAACCCTAAACAAATGTGTAAAAACACTAGAAGACAAGTCAGCCTAGATAGGTGACAAGAACCACTATAAATAGGAGGTTATCTAGCTCATTTGTACACACTCACTTCAGACACACTCTCAAGTATAGCGCAATTCTAGAGCTGCAGTTGTAAGAAAGGAAGGGGAATCATTTGGGGTGATTCTTGTTCTCTCTCTCTAGCGCTATCTAGCCTAAGATATGTGCCCTACCTTCTAGTATCTCTTGGTGGTATTCTTGGTGGTAGACTAAGAATTGCAACTGCAACTGTTGTAGTTGAGTATTGTTCTTGTTTTGTGGTTGTGGAGACTCTCTCTCTCTCTCTTGTGCGCTACCCTTGGAGAAGGTTCTCTCTCCTTGTATTGTGTTGTTGCTATAGTTGGATGGTGTTTTATGGTTCCATCTCATGATACTATTGCAAATAGGGTTTATCCATTGGTTATAGTGTGTCTTTCCATAATCATTCTATCTAATAAGGGTTAATGTGCTTAGGGGTTATTTCATGCCTATGGTTGGGTGACAATAGTGATATTGTCTATGGTAAAATGAGCACATCAATTATTTTAACACCTCCAAACCTTCTCCATGGAACTCTGGTAACTGAATAGTTGGATCTAATCCTGCCATTGTGAGAATTTGTTGTACTACCACCACCGCATGGTGTATATACCTCACTATTTCCAGATAAACTTATGATTCTACTTGAATTTCCATTGAACCCTCGTCCTACTAAAATCCTTCTACCACTAATCACTTTTTTTCTAAATAGTTCTTCTTATTCATATGTATTAGTCGCACATGGGGTTGTGGGTTCCACACTAATTCAGATCTGGAATCGAGAGCCTTATTTTTCACTAGACCCTTGTCCTCTATTTTTCCTCTCATATGTGGCACACAGGATTTACTCAATCTTCTTCGTCACACGGTGATCCTCCACCTCTTCCTCATCATTGTCCAATCCCTCTCACTCGGTCATTTCCCTCTTCTTACTATTGATCTTATACTGGTAGGGTCATCCGTTGCGCGTCATTCCCGCTCTGCTCAGTATCTCCTTGGTATATTCTGCATCCATCATAATGGGGTCCATTTCTTCCTTCTTTTGGCCTCTCTCCATATCCATATCCATATCGCATATCTTCCTTAGTGCTTCCCCCAGTTCCCCCATGCATGTAGAGTGATTTGGTTGTCTAACTCCATTGTCATCACTCCTTTATCATGCAATAAAATATTAATCAATGTGTAAAGTGATAGAATGTACCTTCCTCTTGGTCCCTTCAAAAACTCATGCTCTTAAGTAGTGTATGACTTTGCAATGTTGACTGCAAACTCAGTAATAAATCCTGCAATAATAATGTCTAACCAAAAATCCACTTCACACGTGAATTTATTATTGACTCTTTCCAATTGTGACATATTCTCAGTAGCCCACTGTAATGGTGTTATCTGGTTCGTTGGATGAGTATCCTTCAAACTCAATATCCACTCTTACAACAACTTTGGCAAATAACAAAAAAAATCCTCATGAAAATCAATGAACACATACCTTTATAAATACTGACACGGTGAATACCTAGAACTTCTATTGTCTTTCTGCACAAAATTGAGTTGTTTTGTCTCCAACCATATTTCAATCTCTTTCTTAGTAGGATTCCATGTCCTAAACATCCCTTTCTACCATTGGATTATCTTCACTATCCTTCTCATCAAATCCTTTCCAGTCCGATCTTCTAAGTTCCAACCAACAACGAAACCATTTTTTGGATGTATGGGCTGACCCAGGTTCTACCTTAGTTCTAAGAAAAAACCTAGAAACCATCGTCCCTTCTGGAGACCAGAAGGCAACATTGTGCTTAGCACAGTCTCACCCAATATGGATTATGGGTGACTGCAGGACCCATATGTCTGCAATCATGGAAGGGATTTTGTTTCTGAGGATGTTAGGCATATTATTATACTTCATTAAGCATCATATCTACCATACCATCATTCATATATACCATTCATTTAACCTTTAACATTCACTCTACAGGAAATAACATGTCTAATATAGTGTGTGTTGTAAATTAACTCTAATAGATTCATTCCTTCATCCATTCAATCATTATAAAATACATAAGATCAGTATTCCACACATTGACATAATATTTTACCATGGTTCACCCCCCTGGGCTATGTTCACAAAGATTTGGAATTCTATTCTTCTTTATTCATCTTCATTGAATTAATGTGTTGTGTGCATTACATCAAAAGGATAAAAGTATAGGTGTGGTTTACCATTGTCACACCAATCTCCATAGCTTGCGACCTAACCCTCAATTACATGTCAAAAACATATTCATCTCCAAAACTAACTTATTATTTAGCTCCAAAACTCTCTATCCAAAACCTTTTGCCAAAACGTTTGGATCTCGATATCCCCTAGCTACCTCATACATCATATATTTATACTAACAAAATGGGTAAAAACCCTTACAACAAGGACCCAAAACCCTAACCCTAAATTGATTAGGTTTGTCCACTTTACAACCTCATGTGTGCGACTAGTCCTAGATCCAACCATTTCCTTTTCGTGTTATCCTTTCTTTTGTCTTTGACTTTCTTCTTTCCTTACGTTTCTTTTCCTTGATTCTTTACGCACTGCTTTACTTATTTCTTGGCGCGCGCTCCAACTGTCCTCCAAACTTGTTCCACATTTCCTCAAAATAGCCTACTCCAACAATAATGTTGAAAGGATATGCATCACTATGGTATAATAATGTGCAATTGGATGGCTAGAGAAGATGAAAAGATAAAAGTAAGGCTTAGGATGGGATGTTTTCCAAGTTAATGGGTAAATTTATATTGGTTGAATATTTTTTAAACATATTTAGGATGTTGTAAAACCTAAGGTAAAAAATTATGATAGTGAAGGAATACACAGAATAATTTTACAATCTTCCCATTAAATATAGAGAAAGTGATAAGAGAGATGAAGTTGTTGTTAGATACATTAATGGACTCTGACACATTATTAAAGATGAGTTAAGAATGGTGAGAATTTGGTAAGTTAGAGAGTCATATGAGCTTGCCTTGAAGGATGAAAAGAAGTGCCTAATAAAGAAATAGGGTTCCTAGGTTTAAAGAATAATAGGTAGAGGAAAGAGCATGTCCAAACAAGGACAAGGCAATGGAAGAAAAGGAGACGAAGTTTGTAAACTAGGAAAATAGAAGAATTTGTAAATCCCCTAAAGGATAAGGAGATCCTAGAGGTAAAGGAGGAAGGTTGGAGGAGCGTGAATCAAGTGTGGAGAAATGTTGGAGGAGCATGATTCAAGTGTGGAGCATTGGGGCATAGAGATTATGAGTGTTTGGATAATTTAAATGCTATCACAAGAAAAGAAGGAAAAGATCATATTGATCAATCAATTAAAATCACAAGAGGATCAATGGTTGGAGATACATTAATGAAGTGCAATAATAACATGGTGAAAGTATTATGTTTTAGAGAGTTGCTTTGAATCCAAAGTGATATCATGAACATGAGTCATCAAAACAAGGGAATGAAAGTTTTAAAACCAAGTGCAAGATTGGAGGTAAATGTTGTTCACTTATTACAAATGATTATAACACTAAGAAATTTCTATATAATTAAGTCATTGAGAAACTGAAGTTGAAATGCACCCCACATCCAAATGCATATAAATTTTTTTTGCTGCAAAAGGGACACCATGTCATCGTTTCAGAGCAATTATTAATAAATTTTCATCTTAGGAATTACCATGATCAAGTCTTAGTGATTTAGTGCCAAAGGCCACTCTCTATATATTGTTGGAGAGGGCTTTCCATTTTGACCATAAGGATGTCCATGATGGAGTAAAGAATACATTTCTACTAGATGAGAAGGTTAGAAATAAGTGTAGGTTGCTACCCATGAAAGGGGAGAAAGGAAACAACAATAATAATAGTAATTACAACAATGGAAGCATATTGATATTATGCACATCCAAAGAATTTTTGGAGGAAAGGAGGAAAAAATGTTGCTTTTCCATTTTACCAAAACGTTCAAGTTCAAAAGAGAAACAAACTGACATAATGACATATGTTAGTGGGTCGTTAACATAATTTGAGGTTATTTTATATGATTTTCTGAAGGGATTACTACTTGAGATGATCATTTCCCATCAAATTTATTTTATTCCAGGTCCAAGCCTACCAAACCAAGTGCCGCATCGATTGACCTTAGTTGAAAGTGAGGAGATCCATAAGCAATTCCATGAGTTATTGGACTAAGGATCAATAAGATAAAACTTCATCCCATGTGAAATACCTATTGAAATAACACTAGAGAAAGGAATAGAATAGAAGATGTGCATCAAGTCAAAGACCACCCATAGGATTACCATCAAATACCAGTTTTCGTAGTCAAGAATGGTTAATTTAATGGACCATTTGAGTGAAATATCTATATAAGAGAGGGAATTCCCAATCTATAGGAAGGAACCAACAAAAGGAAGACAAGATCGACTATTATATATGATCCATATGGATGTCAGTGTCCTCCCACCTATTCCAACTGGTTGATTTTGGTAGTTTTCTAGTGTGGCAGTTTTTCCTAATTTTTGGGTCCCTAACTTCCAGGGTCATTTTGAGGCCCTAAACAACGTTTTTAGGGATCGCTACAGTAAAAATATACACAGTGTTGGAGTCTGAAGGAAACATGTGTAGTCCTCAGATAGACCTTTCCAACAGGCTATCGATTTTCGCTCAAAGAAATCGCTAGTGGCTAAAGTGAAAGCCTCTGAATCAAATGCGAGTTCCGAATATGA
This sequence comes from Picea mariana, assembly GCA_032191745.1. Taxonomy (NCBI): domain Eukaryota; kingdom Viridiplantae; phylum Streptophyta; class Pinopsida; order Pinales; family Pinaceae; genus Picea; species Picea mariana. Next base: position 19,197 of record JASDQU010243702.1, on the reverse strand, counting down.
GTTGGAACCAGAAAGGGGGAGATAGATCATTGATGCAAAACCCAGTGCCATCGTTTCTACGACCAAGCTCCAGCCCAGTGAACTAGAAAAGACAAAAGAATGAGATTGCCTTTTCCATTCATGGATGTGGGTAAAAGGCACCCCATTTCACTTCATTGTTGATAGTGGTAGCCATAAGAAACTCATCTCAGAAGAGGTCGTCAAGAGGCTAGCCTTGCCGACAACTCCGTACCCGTAT
>JASDQU010243701.1:30354-58629 GCA_032191745.1 Picea mariana | reverse complement strand
CAATTTGTTTGAGCAAGTAAGATTAGTATAAGTTTCTTTACTACAACATTAAGCTGCTTTTGGAATTGAGCATATATAGTGCGTGGTTATCTTTGAAATAAAAGACTTCCCTGGGTTGATAATTTATGTTTCACTTAGTTGTTTAAAATTAATTAAGCAATTATAGTGACCAACAGGCCTTAGCCTTGGAATGTAAACAACTTAGTAGTCGAAGTGTGTAGACTTATGAGATGCTTAAAGAGGACCCTGGACTAAAGACACTAGATTCACAACTCCAGGAAGAAAAGCAACAAGCAATAATAGTACAAGCACAGTTGAAACTCTTGTCATCAGTTGAGAGAATGAAAAGATCCCAAGAACAGCACATGACTCAATAATAGGTCCATGCCATACAAAGAAAAGTCATGGAAGTGACTCAGAAGCTCTAGCCAGTCCAGGATGCAGCCTGCCTACTTTTTGAGGAAATTGAAGGACGAGGAGCAATGTTGGAACAAGTAATCACTTCGATAGAACAATGCTTGGAGGGACCTGTAACTAAGGTAGTTATTCAAGAGTTCTCTGAGCAGGAGGCTCTGGCGAAGTAGCAGGTCAAAGAGGCTCAAGCTAAGCTAGAGGATTTTGAGGTAGAGTTACCCATATCTGAGTGACTCGGGACGAGTCACAAGTGAGTGTTGGGGGATTGTTGACCCTTGACCAAGTTTTGAAGTACCTTGGTCACATATGACTAATTTTTGGATTTTGACAGGGTGGTCGAAGGCGGAGCGCAAGGCGAAGCGGAGATTGCGGGATCTCGACCCATTATTAGGGCATTTTTGGGTTTACGATTTATGTAACGAGTATGGGATGTCAGTCCATGGGTTTACCCATGTTTAGGCCCATTTTGTAATGTATAAATAGATAGCTAGGAGATGTAAGAAGGGTAAACAAGATTGCTAAGTGCTAGAGTTTGATCTATGTGATTGCAAAGGCTTTGTGCTTACGTTTTGTTAAGAACTTGCAGAGCTAAGTGCAAGTGATTGTAAGAAGCTTGTGTGTAGCTTGTAAGAAGGATTTGTGCTTAAACCTAGCTCGGGGAAGGAGGATCTGGCGAGGTGTGCGCAGATCTCCTTTCCTATGCGGAGTAGGTTATTGTGTCTTTGTGATTGTAGAATATTAAGAGAAGACAATAAAGAATATAAGAGTTGGTGGACGTAGCCCCACACTAGGGTGAACCACATATATCCTATGTTGTGGTTTCTTTGTGCATTATAGTTGTTATGTTATTGATATGATATATGCTTAGTGAAATGATATATGTTAAATGCATCTGATATTATAGCTTAGTGCTTAATAATGTGAATGAATGCTAGATCTAATCTATTTCTATGTGCTAAGTTTTGGATGTGTTAGATCTGGTTGAATACTACGATGTTTTGTAATTAGGGTTTGGATCTGGCATGTGAATAAGGATTAAATGTTGATGAGTGTTAACTGCTAAGTGCTTTGTTAGTGTTGTAATCACATAACTCTGTCCCAACTAGGTTGCAGACACTTGAGTCATGCAACCCCCCCTGCCTCTACCTCGGGTGAGACTTCATCTGCTTCGCATGTGTTTCCGAAAGGGCCGGTATTTAGGGTTTTTTTGGTGCGCTGTTGAAGCATTGAAACCTAGGTCTGCCCCTATGCCAACACTTTTACTTTCAAAAATACATGATCACCTGCTAAAAATTATTTGGGATTTCTATGTTTATCAACATAACTTTTCTTCTTTTCTTGGGAAGCCTTCAAGTTCTGGTTTATCTTCACTATTTGACCCTCTATATCCATGAGTAAGTCTATCCCAACTATTTTCCTATCATCTTGATTGTCCCACCTTATTGGTTTGTTGCATCTTCTTTTGTATAATTCCTCAAATAGACTCATCTTTAAATATGTTTGGTACCCATTGTTATGAGAAAATTCAACCAGATGTAAGTAATCTTCCCATTTTGATGGTTTTTCCATGACATACATCCTTATCATGTCTTTAATCACTTGGTTGACTCTCTTAGTTTTTCCATCTAACTCGGGGTGACAAGTTGTGTTGAAATTTAAATCTGTCTCAAATTCTTTGAATAACCTCTTCTAAAAATTCGATGTCAACTTGGGATATCTATTAGACACAATCCTATTTGGTTTACCATGAAATTTGGCTACTTCCTTGAAGTAGATATCAACAATGTTGGATGCCTTTTGAGTTAACTTTATAAGAATAAAATGGGAAGCTTTAGTAAGCTTGTCCACAACTACCATAATATAATAATGTTTTTTGGAAGTCCTGGGAAGCTTAGTAATAAAATCCATGGTTACAACTTCCCACTTCCACTCTAGAATGGGCAGAGGTTGTAGTAGACATGTTGGGTATCTATGCTCAATGTTGACCTTTTTACATTCAAGACACCTAGCAATGAAATCTGCAACCTCCTTTTTCATACATGGCCAACATTAATACTTTTTGATAGTTGCAATTGTCTTTTGGTAGCCTGGGTTCCCAACATAAGCAAATTTATGCATTTTTGTTAATAGCGTGATTTTCAACTCTTGGTCATCTGGCACATAAATTGTTCCCTTAAAAATGAGGATTTAATCCTCCCTCAACTCATAATTAACAATTTTCTGCTCCATTTTTCCTTGTTGTATCTTTCCTTTTATTTCCACATACATCTAATTTGATTTTGCAAACTATAAAATTTTGTTTTGCAAATTAGAATTGCACATGATAATGGTTGTAGAATGTATTTCATGTACCCTTCTATTGAGTGCATTAGCCACTTTGTTCTCTTTACCTTTGATGTGCTTGATATCAATGTCATATTCATTGATGAATTCTAACCATATTTTTTCTTGACATTTAGGGTTTGTTGTCAGAATAAATATTCCAGACCGTTGTGATATGTTTTCAACTAAAATTTTCTACCCATAAGGTAGTGCTTCCAATTTTTCAAAGCATGAACAATATATTCCAGCTCCAAATCATGAGTGGAATACAATCTCTCATGTTCTTTCAAATTCCTTGATTCATAACACACCACATGGCTATTCTGACTAAGGACTCCACCATGCCCTTCTTTACATGCATCAATGCATACAATAAAGTCTTCATCGAGATCAACAATTTTTAAGATGGGTGCACTTGTGAGTAAGATTTTCAAGTGTTGAAAGCTTCTAGTACACTCAGGTGTCCATTCAAATTTCATGCCCTTCTTCTGTAGAGATGTGATTGGATGTGCAATTTCGGAAAACCCTTTAATGAACCTTCTATAATAACCTGCAACTCCCATGAAGGACCTCACCTCGGAGACATTTCATGGTTTTGGCCATCCTTCGATGGATTGTATCATTTCCGGATCTACTACTATCACTTCCTCTAAAATTATATGGACCAAATAATGAATTTTCATTCAGTAGAAAGAGAATTTTCTAAATTTTGCATAAAGTCGATGCTCTCTCAATACTTGTAGCACCATCCTCAAGTGATTTTCATTCTCTTCTTCCAATTTGGAATAAACAAGAATGTCATCCAAAAATATAATGACAAACTTATCCAAATATTCTATGAAAATACCATACATTAAACACATGAAAACAATTGGTGCATTAGACAATCTGAATGGAACCACTGTGAACTCGTAGTGGCCATACCTTATTTTGACGACAGTGTTACTAATATCTGCTTCTTGAATTCTCACTTGATACCTAGATATGAGATCAATCTTGGAAAATACCTTTTCATATTTCAGTTGACCAAAGAGGTCATCTATCCTTGACAAAAGAAATGTGTTTTGGTTATTTTATTTACCTTCTTGAAATCAATGTAAAGTATCAAGGTACCATCCTTAGTTTTCACAAATAAAATTGGTGCACCCCAAGGTAACACACTTGGGCATATATATCCTTTCTTCAGAAGTTCTTCAAGCTACATTTCTAGTTCCTTCAACTTGGGTATGCTCATCCTATAAGTAGCCTTTGATACATGGGTTACTCCAGGCATTAGATTAATTGAAAAATCAATATTCCTTTTGGGTGGTAATGATCCATATTTTATGAGCAGAATGAAATGAATACATATTATTAACAGGTGCTTAACACAAAATAACAGAGATATAGTAAAACCGGTTTTCTATTCAATAAGGAAATAAGCTGAAACTATAAAATGCAACGGAAACAAGCTTGTTGGAATGGTGGTGGCTTATCTCTGAGAAGAGGTGTGACGGTTGCACTCATTCACAACAATATCATTAAAATGAGGCTCTGAAGGCATTTTTACAATAAAAAGAATGCCCAAAACCTTAGACATCTAAAAACCTAACCGTAGGAGATGAAGCACCAAAAGTCATGTGGGCCCTGTTTGGGTAAGTTAGTACATCAACTTCCCGGGGTCGTAACTTTTGCATACGATTTTCGTTTTAGGTGCATGATAGCCCGTTGGAAAGGTATCGTCGAGGAGATTCATTTTGAGGGAAATATGGAAGGAAATTACATATTTCTCTCCGGTTTCCAAAAAAACATTGTTTAGGGCCTCAAAACGGCTCTGGAAGTTTTAGGACCCAAAAACTGCTAAAAATAGTAAATTACCAAAACTGCCAGAAAACTGTTTTGAGCCAGCTGGAAAAGGTGGGTGGCCAACGATATCTACATAGATCAATCCTCCATCCTTAGGAAGAAATGGTCTCCATTGCGTTGAGTTCCCCCATCAAATGAGGAAATTTCTATTGAATTTGGCCCCGGGTGAGCCACTTGCCTTGGTGCAGGAGCTGCCCTACTTTGACGACTCGATAAAGCTGGATCCTTTGTTGTCGAGTGCCCTTGATATGTGTGTCCATGATCTGATCATGGGATGCCTATTGTATGTAGTCAGGGTTGAGCTCTGTTGGTGTCAGTTGTTCTGCTACTTCTGAGGTGTCCAATAATGGTGGGAATTAAGGCCAAAGGAGATCCACGTTGAACACTGGGTGTAGGCCAAGGAAAGGAGGAATGTTGAGCTCAAAATAATTATCCCCCATGGCCTTGGTGATGGTGTATCACCCATAATGGAGTGGGTGAAGCTTTTGATGGGGTCTTGTAAGGCGTTCTTTCTACAAGTGCAACCAAACTTTGTCGCCCACCTGAAACTTATGTGGCACCTGATGTTGATCATGGCGCTTCTTGTACTTGTCATTGGACTTCTATAGGATATCGTAAACCTGTTGGCGGATGTGATGGATCCGCTCAATGAACCGGGTGGATTTTTCAACTTCAGTTGGAGTAGGATATGATTCATTTGAGGTGATCGAAGGGGAAGTGCAACATTTATGGGACCCAATCATTGGAATCCCAACCCCACCTGAAAGGGGATGTGGTCGGTTGAGTTATGTAGGGCTCGGTTGTAGCTATGTTGGACATAGGGAAGTCTCTCATCCCATGTGAAAGGGCGGTTGGAATTATACATGCAAAGGATATGCACAATCAGTCGATTTATGACCTCGGTTTGGACATCTGTCTAGGGTTGGAAGGCCATGGATTTGGTGAGCTTGGTGTCCAACAGTGACCAGAGGCTCCACCAGAATGTGTTGAGAAATTGACTGTCCTGATCTAAGACAATGGTTTGTGGGATTCCAAAATTTACCCAGACTCATTCAAAGAAGAGCTTGGCAATGGCCTCTATTGTGATGCTCTTATTGTAGGCAACCAGAATTTCCATCTTAGAAAAGTGATCAACCACCACAAAAACACAGTCATTTCCCCACTTGGTGGACGGGAGAACTGACATGTAGTCCAATGAGATGGATTCCATTACCTATCAGGAGTAGGAAGAGGGGTGTACAGGCCCTATTTCTCAGTGTTCGGTTTGGAAATAGCATAGGCAGTGCAGGACCTAATATACTTGCTGACCTCCTGTCGAAGTTTCGGCCAGCATAAATGTTTTTGTAGCATCACCATTGTCTTTTTGATGCCGAAGTGTCTTGCCACTCGACTGTAGTGGGCTTCCTAGATCATCTTCGCTCGCTCTCTTGATGGAACACATATATGGCCCAAACGACACAACAACCCATCCTGAATATGGAAATTATCGACAATTATGTTTGCACCCAACATCAGGGATGATTTTAGGGGCTAAATTTAGCTCATGGGCTAATTTTCCATGGTTTTTCCAAAAATGAGATTCGTTATTTTAAAAATGATTTGCCCAAATTCTATAGGATAAAATTATATTACCTTAAAAATCTTCAAAACTTTATAAAAACTATATAAAATACTTAGAAATTTGAATATTTTTAAAAAAATATCGCCAAACATTTATAGTTGACATATGAAGGATTATTAATATTCACCAAGGTTTCTACATTTTAAAATAAATTTCCATCCTTAAAATCATCCCTGCCCAACATTGGTAGGTGGTGGTGAAGTCCAGGTCTGTCTCATAGAGTTGGGGCCATCCAGAGGTCTCATGGCCGCAAGAGTCTAGCACCATGGTGAGTGTCGTGACTAGCAGTCTGCTAAGGAAATTAGTGACGTGATTGGTGCTTCCTATTTTATACTTGATGTTGAGGTGGAATTGTTGCAGGTATGTGGAACACTTTTGATGGTGATCATTTTGCAATTTTCCTTGTGTCTGCATGATTTGCAGTGGCTTATGATCAGTGTGGATGACTGTCTCCTTCCCAAGAATGTAATGTCTCCACTGGCGGCAAGTGTGCACAATGGAGTATATTTCTTTATCATTAGGGTACTTACGGACAACATATGATAGTTTCTCACTATGATAGGCCATGGGGTGGCCGTTCTGATTGAGAACGATGCCCACAACATAGTCTAAAGCATCTTTCTCGATATCAAAGGGTTGTTGCAAGTCTGGTAGTGAAAGTACTTGGGTTGAGCACAAGCGCTGCTTCAAATAATTGAACGCTTGTTGTTGGGACCGTCCCCACACAAATTTCTCCTTACCAACACCCCTATTTATTTTGCTGAGGGCCCATGCAATATGGGAAAATCCCAACACAAACCTGCGGTAGAAATTGGCAAGGCCCAAGAAGCTTTGAAGCTCAGTAAGTGTGATTGGGGCTGGCTAGTCACAGATGAATTGGATCTTGGATAGATCCACATGTACGCCATGCTGATCAATGATGTAACCTAGGTAATGGAGCCTATCCATGCCAAAGGATCATTTTTCCAATTTGGCATATAGCTTGTGCTGTCGCAGGGTGTGCAGAACCTGTTGAATATGTTGCAAGTGTTCGGCCCAAGTCTTGTTGTAAATGAGAATGTCATCTAGATACACCACTACAAAAGTATTGGTGAATGGTTGCAGGATATCGTCCATCATCCTCATGAAAGTGGTTGGACCATTTGTCAAACCAAAGGGCATGACCAACCATTCAAAAAGGCCTTCCTTTGACTCGAAGGCAGTCTTCCATACATATGTTTGTTCTATCAGGACCTGGTGGTAGCCATACTTTAGATCAATCTTACTGAATTATTTGGCCCCTGTGAGTTAATCAAGGAGGTTGTCGATTCGTGGAATCAAGTACCAGTTTCTGACTGTGATTTTATTTAGAGCTCGATAATCAATGCAAAGTTTCCAGGTTCCATATTTTTTCTGTACCAGCACGATTGGGCTCCCACAAGGTGATGTGCTAGGATGAATGTGCCCCTTGTGGAGGAGTTATTGGATCTGTCACTTGATCTCCTCATTCTCTAACATAGAGCGACGATAGACTGGCCCATTGGGCAATAGTGCATTGGGGGTCAGATAGATGGCATTCTTGACGTGACAATGCAGAGGTGCCCCGTGTTGGAACACACATATATTTCTAAACTTTAAACTTTAAATAGATTTCATCCCCACTTAAATAAAAACAACACATGCTTGATTCTCACCGTCGATGAGCTCTTCCATATAATCAAATGATATTAATTCCTTAGGATTTATGGAGCTTCCTACTCATTAAAAAGTCAAATCACTAAAGAATACTTCGAGATTTTGGATTTCGGATTTTCGCGCTTCAAGTGTGTTAACATGTCGATATTTCAAAGCCCCGATACATGAAAAGAGTCCAATAGATCCTAGTCACCACACACGTATACCTCCTAATATCTGACGCGCCTTTCCGGAAAGTGACCTATCGGGACTTTAAGTGAATTTAATTAACCAAATACATGAAGTGATAAATACCTAAAAGGAAACTAAAACTCAGTTAGAAAATCAATTAATAGTTTCGCGATTTCAAATTTCGGGCATTTTTCACATATTATATTCCCAATTCACGAAGCCGGAACTCCTGAAATTTCTTAAGCATTAAGCAGGGTTGATTAATGATTAAAAAAAATTAGCAATTAATTAATCACTTCGTGATTTCTCATTTGGGAGATCCTCTCTTGAGAGACTATCAATATCCCGAGGTATGAAACCCCGAAATACTTGAGGTTAAATATGATTATTTAAAGGGTTAAACATGATTAAAATTAATTAATCACGTCGTGATTTCGCATTTCAGAAGTCATGTCTTCAACTAATATAAGATATCTCGAGGTCTGAAATTACGAAATATACTTAACAATAAGTGTGATTAATTGACGCATCAATGAGGATTATCTCGTGATTAATTTTTCGCTGAATCATAACTCGGGAAAATTGAAATTTTTTTTGCCATACTTCTAATCATGAACTACCAGAAATGAATGGAATTAATAATCGACCTACGGTGATCATTCAAAATAAGATTTTGGACCACCACCTAAATATTTTTCATTAAGGAAAGTTAATACTTCGTCAGTAGAGATATTTATGAAATCGATGAAATTAAGGGAAAACAGATATTGAAGTTTGAATTTCATCTTGCGTTTTCATAGAACAATAAGTTTTCAAGATAAGAAGTTGTGCATTTCCTGTGATAGGAAACAGAGTGCTGAGCTCGTGATACCATGGCTCCATGGAAAGCATCTAAAGTGTCTGTTGAAAGCTCTAACCCAAACACAGACATCATTTCAGACACTTCACCCAGAAGCCAAGACACCACAAAAACCTGGACGCAGGTATTCGATATTCTACAGTACGAATTGATCAACTACCCATATGATTCAAACAATAAGGAGGCTGAGACCCAGGCTACAAAATATAAAACTATCACTCAATCACAGCTACTAAAAATAGCAATGCGGCCCAAGCTCATGCCTGATAACAATATGATTGGTTGGGCGTTGGAGAATGTCAACCTGTCGACCAGAACCATCTGCAATTCAAAAAAATTTGTGGTTGGGTCTTTCTGGCTGGAACATTACCAGGTGATGTACAAACTATCCCTGATCCTTAATTACATTTATAATGCCACTTTGTTAATGGATTTCAACATAAAATAATGTGCGCAATATGACAAGAACTTACTCGATTTGATCAAAGATTGGTGCTCACGTCCCGAGAAGTTTAGAGCAGACAACCATGGCATAAAAATCGTTGCCTCTTTAGAGCCTCACATGATGTATATGGCCATGATGATGTGTAGACTTTATGGGAAGGAAAATACTGCCCATTTCTTCCTACCATGGGTACCAATTATGCATACAGTGGCAGATGGGTATTCCTTCGATTGGGCCAAGATATTATCTAACAATTTGGTTAGGAAGATCACATAATATCATTCATTAAGAGCCAAGGGGAAACCTGCCCCATTTTTCATGTAAGCATACATCATGGATGTTCTTTGTTTTATGACACCATTTCCTTTGATGGGATGGAGATGGACTCCAACCAATGCTGAGCCGATACATTTTTATCATTCGAAGATATGGGAGGATAAAGCGAGAGATTTCTTCTACGAAATATGCAACTATGTGGATGCCCACCCCCTAGGATCTCTGATAAAGTAGCGACCAACCTTAGGAAGATAGCAGATTGGTAAATTGAAGAGCATTTTTCTTACATTAGGGTTTTTGGTTGTTCTTTTCCTCCACACGCCTTGCTTAAGTTTCTACCAGATCGATTGGTGTGTCACGAAGTAGCACATCAAAATGTGTTTGGGGGAATCAGTAAGGAACTTAAAGCAGTACAGAAAAAGGTATGTCCCACCTTTCCTTTGCAGATTGGTAGGTTCACACTATTATATTTCGGCCACTTGAAAGTAGAGGTCGCGGCCCTGGAAGACATCAAGCTGGTCAATATTGAATTCAAGAAACATGATCCTCAAAGGATCATGGGAAATCACATGGCTCTTTCCAATTTAAAAAGATACGATCATGAAGATTCCCCAATTTGTCTCCTGTATGATAGATAATTCAAAACTTTCACAACAAACATATGATATTTCTTGTGGATAAGGTATGATTTGTAGATGAGGGTTTAAGGTTTCTTCTTCCAATTGCAGATCTACATCTCTAATCAGTTTCATTGGAATGTTAAAATTCTTAAGATCGTTTTCATAACCTAAGTGTTCTTCAATAACTCAATTTAAGTACTGATTAGAGAAAGGGTTAGAAGAACATGGACATTCATATTGACCCAACATAAAATATTTTTCCACGATGGTTGAGGACTGAGTATACAATGATTCAGAGGAAAAACCAGTTTGATTGTCAGTAAGAACCTTTTCAATAGATTCTACCGCCCTTGCTTGTTCAAAATTTTCGGATGGATTCCTCTCATCCTGCAAACAAAATTCTTCTCACAATTGAGTGATAGGATTTGCAATTGATTCATCATTCGTGATTGAATGTCACTGAATGAAAGGGACACAATCATCATAGAGGAGATTTAGTACAAATGACATGTCATCAAGATTAAATTTATAGAGAACATGATGGATTCTTGTTGAAAAGTCTTCTGGAGATGAATTGTCATTGATTAGTAAAGTCTGAAATTCTTCAAATAATTGATTGTAATTATATTTTTCAAAAGCATCTAAAAATTCATCTACAAACTAAAACCAATCAATAATATGATATGATGGAAAAGACTCAAACCAATGTTTAATCCTCCCTCTGAAAGTGAAAGCAAACAATCTGCATAAAACCTTAAAATCATAAATATCATGGTTGATGCATTTACACCAAAACTTGTTAAGATGGTCTTTTGCAGATACATCCCCCCCACCATCAAAGGTGAGTTTGGACAAGAGAGAGACTGTCTCATTGGGAATATCAGGTAATGAGAAGTTGAAAGCATGTTCCAACACAGTGATTTGGGGATCCATGGGGAATTAAATACATTCAAAACAAAGACTCCTACAAGGCCAGCTTATCAGTCTGGCCTACCTTCTAGTGCATTTCAAAATGACACAGAAGAAAAGCTTATAAATCTAGAATTATGACAGGCTGAGGGGTAAAAAATTTAATAATTAAATTTACCTCTGCCCTCCTAGAACCATTTTTTGATGGGTGTGAGTGACACACCATCAACTGGAAGGTCAAATCCGGACCGGGGTTGTCTAAATAACCCAAGCCATTTGGAATGAAATGACCTGATGGGTTTAATGGCTTCGTTGGCCAACTAAAGTCCTAAAAATAATAAAAGAAATGAAACTAATCTAAAATCTATGATTCTAACAAATGATATATTACTTACTAATGTTTATTAAAAAGAAACATGAATGTACAAATGATTATATACAATCTATATACAGTTTACAAGGTTTACTTGAAATCTTGCGAAAATGAATGTTTATAATAATGTTTCAAAATAAGATAAAGTAAGAACATAAATCTTTTTTGTTTTTTTTAATGTTTAAATATTTTAAACTAATAAATACTAAGTAAATATAACTGAAGCAATGACACAGAAATAGTCAAAGATAATTAATGCAAACATCATCTCATTCATATATACACAAATCTGAATAAAAGAAAGCAATGCACTTACTAACCTCTCACTTATCAACAGTACTAAGCTAAATTAATCTCTTTGTATTTGTATGAGCTCCTCTTAACCTATTTCAAGTGTAAACCTATGAAAAAAGAAAGCATAATACTTCCTGAAGAAATTCAAGGAAGTGTTTCATATTCTGGAGCGGTTTATAACGACAGAAAGACAAATAATTATATATCTTGTGACCTTGAAATGTCCAATAAATGAAAATGAAATAAATTCCAATTCTCAGGAATGGTGTTACCAGATATCTAGCATCATATGTAAACTCAAAATACTTCAATAGATGATCATTCATAGATATAAACTAAACCAAAATATAATGAACAACTTAAAGAAAAACATGATATAAAAAATTATATGCAGAATAGTCTAAAGCTAATTCAATACAAATAAAGTTTCATATTCAAAAATTATATGAGAAACAATATTAACATTGCACGATCTACAAAATCACAAAATCCAAAGAGTAAATTGTTTTCTCATATAGTTTCAACAAAATATGTTCATCATATGGTCTAGGAAGAACTTTTGGGATAATAGATTCTTAAAGATTGAAAAAATTAATATATAATGATAGAAATTAACCATGTATTGATTTAAAAGACGAAAGCTAATTTAAATCAATGCATAATCAATTATTCAAAGAATATAAAGATATTATAATGAAAATAAAACCATTTTACTCACGGGACAAAAGCCATTAAGCAACCTGGAATTCCATATTCTTCTTTGAAAATACTTGTCCATTCTCCCAAAGATTCCAACCATCCGTTACTCCATTTGAAAAGAAGAAAAGTTTACAAAATAAATAATATACAAAAGAGAAAGGATAAAAATCCTCCTCTTAATTTCCTGGATCTCAATGGCTCTGAACTTTCTCATATATTTATACAATGAATTAACAGTCTTGGCGTCACTAATAATTTCCTCCACCTGAAATTTTCCTCGTAAAGAGACACCAATATCTCTCAAATCGTGAATTTGTTTGGGAAAATTTCTTCTTGTAACCTAAATGGGTCCATTTGGGAGATGGGTTTTCAACCATTTCTTCAAATTTATCACAGTTTGGCTGCAATCAGTCCCGCAATATCGTGTTTCTATTCTTGACGCATTTCCAAATTTTATCTGTTGTTGCTCATAAATTTATTTGCAGCAATCCAATATTATTTTTGGATTAATCATCTTGAATGTATTTAGATAATAAAATCAAGCCATGATCAGATCTGTACCAAATAACTGATAATAGAAACCTGTGAAACAAAAAGAAACCTAAATTAATAACCTAAAAATTGTGAATAAAACAAAATCTAGAACAATAAAATCAAAAATGAATTTAAACTAACTATAAGTTCTAAACAAACATTGTTTATAATTTCCTTTCAAATATGATCTTAAAATTCTAGAAGCTTCAAGTTAATGGAGAAGAGAAAAATATTAATTTTGGTTTTTTACAAAATCAAACAAACGATAGATAATTCTTTTTATTATTATTATTTTTATTTTGAAATGAGATGCAAAATGAAAAAAGAATTTAATTAATTAATATCACCAAATGATTTTATGAAAATGAGAAACCAACCAAGATATTATTTGATGAAGTATATAACCCATTATTCAAAATAGTCAAACTTGTTAATGAGCAAAAGAAAGGACACATAATCATAATTTAAACAAAAGTAAATATGATAAAAATTAACGTTTTTGTTTAAATTGAGATTTCTATGCTCGTTCCAAAATTTTGACATATACTCTTGTAATGAATGTCTCATACTATAGTGAATGTCTTAAGTTTGTCTCAAAGCAAGCCAAGGTATGGAACTATTCGAAAAGGTTGATTATGTAGCTCATTATAATTATCAAGATTCTAATGGGGGGCCTTTAAATTTTGTAAAAATTTATGGGGAGTTGTTGGGGCCTCACAAAATCCAAATAAATTCTGTGGAGGAGAGTGTCAGAAGAGATATGAATAAAGGTTTTGAGTAGGTTAGAGCCCATGACAGGCAGGAGATTCAATAACTTAAGATCAGCCTATATGAGATGCATAAAAATTCATAGGAAAGAAGAGAGTTGGCCATTCAACAAGAGTTGGTTAAACAGTTGCAAGCTAAATTAAACTTGACCAAGAAAGCAGCAGTGGATATAACAGTTTTTCAATCCCAAGCATTAGAAGTGCTCGAGAAGATGGGATCAGCCCAGCAAAACCTTTTGACTAAGATAGAAGGTATTCAAAACTATTATCGGTCGACAGAACAATCTTTAAGTAATATTTGCATAAGGGAGAAAGAGGTCACTACAGCTAGAGAGACATTCCAAGAGGTTGTCTTATCTTCATCAAAGGAGGAAGTAGAGCATGTCACTATATTGTCCCTTTCAGAACAAACTAGAAGAGATATAATAATTAAAACTTGGGAGACTAATATAGTCAAAAGTAAAAGATTAGTCAGAGAATTGAAGAAAGATTGTAAAGAAGCCTTTTATGCACTTGATAAAGAATCATTTCACATCGAAAGAGAAAATATCTCTGAAGCCCTGGGGAAAATTGATATTGCAAAACATCAACTCACTTCCAAGGCAAGTGTGGAAGAAGCCCAGGCCGAAATCGTGCAGTTGAAACAGGTTCATCTTACTCAGATAAATAAATGGATAGTCAAACCTAGTCTACGGATACAATCTATATCTCTAGAATCCAGGAGGACAGAAGATAGGCTGCCTCACATAGAAAATAAGCTATACACTTTTGAGGAAAACAATACAGCAGAGCCTTCTAGGCTAGTGGTGCAGTTAGTGGGCAGATACATTCAGTACATCAAGCATGGAAAATCCAGCACGTCTAGGAACAGATGATACAAAGTGTGTATTCCTTTTGCACAAGTCATGATTAGAGACCAACTGTTTTTGAGCTGGAGTACAAGAAGAAGAAACGTCTTTGCCAATAGGCAAAGAGACCGAGAATATGCAAGTGAAACATTTCAAATTTCACATATTGTAATATTTAGTGTTTTTGAATTATGAGAATCTCAACCACCTAGGTTGAGATCATTTTGTATAAATTCATATTTTGAAGACTTAAAAAAGGTTGCTTCTTGTCGTATTGTAACTAAGAAAAATCATCATTTTGTGAATATTAATACAAGTGCAGAAAAAGATTCCAAATTTTGTGTAGTTTGAGTTATGTGCTTCTTTTGTATTCCATATCTCTAATTTTCTGTATGTCACTCCTTGATAAGTGAGTAGTTACAATTTAGTATAACAGTTACTTTAATCACGCTTTATTGGTTATTTGATAAGCAAGCAGTTTTTCCGTTGTATTTGATATTAGTAAATACAAGACCTGCAAGCTACTTGGATCACTGTATCTTATATCCTTTCAAGGGTGCATTCTATATTTTATTCTACTGTGAACAAGGTAAGATTTATTTGTCATTGATGCTTCATTTTGTTTAATAGTTTTGTAATTTTCTCTCGCATCACTTGATTTTATTACTCGACTCATATGAAGAAACACGACCTCTATCATGTTCAGTTATTAATTTCATTTAAGGGTTAATTCTTATATAATTAACGAAAGAAAAAACACCTTTTAAAACATTCCTTAAATTCCTGATGCCTTGAAATTACTCTTTGAGCCTTAAGTGTAATCTCAGGAACACCATCTTTTTAGCACCGTTGTCGGGGACAGAAAAACAAAGTTATTTTTCCCTGGGAGAACGACATGGTAAGTTTCTCTCTTTGATAGTGAACAAATATTGAATACATTTATAAGGCTAAATTTTATATTTCACTTGGCGACTCCACTATAGATAAACTGGCATTTGGTAGAAAGAATACCAGGAAGAACCCAAATGATCAGTAGAGTATGCCTGTATCCGATCCTGAAAAGCTATTAAAACCAAGGGGATACCTCAAGCATATTGTTGCATCCACAAGTAAGATTTACCAACCCAAAATTGTGAAAACTAATGCTAAGGTTTCACTTGAACAGTCAACCTCGCAAGAAGGTTATACGCAAAGCCACTTTGGAGATACATCACCTGAGAAGCTTGCAGCTAAAACCATAAACCCTGAGATGGTTCTACCTGAGATTAAAGCTGAGATCGATTTGACCTCCCCCTTTACTAGTAAAGGTAAAATATCCCTTTTGATACCCGCTTTTATTTATATTCCTCTAGTCCCCGAAGTAAAGGTTTTAGCTCCTGAAAACGTTGAGGACTATATCTCTTACCCTGATTAAACTCTTGTTGATTCTCCTGTTTATATATCCTGTAAATCCGAAGAACCCAGTCCTCATTTCTCTTTTGCCCCCTTTTCATATTTTTTGTCTCCTAACGGTCAGTTTCCAAAATCTCCTTCACTTCATCCTGAGGTAGTATAAAGGCCCCTAGCAGTTTACGAAAGCCCTCTCTTTAACTCCCGAAGTTCATCCCCTCGACATCAAATGGTTGTTGTTGGAGGAGGTGGTGTCGGAGGTGGTGCTGGAGGAGGAGGCGGTCAAGGACCACCACCTCCTCCCCCTAGGACTTTTTCCAAAGTGGTGGCCAGATACGCTCCTTTAGTCCTTCCCCCTATCCTTCACGATTTACCAGAAGATTATATGAAGAACTTACCAAACTTCATGGGAGAGGGAGATTTAATTGCCACGGAGCACATAAACATTTTTTACCAATTCGTTGATATCCTCGGCATTGAGCATGAGTATGTTTATTCAAGAATTCTGGTACAAAATTTTGAAGGTCAAGTAAGACTCTGGTTTTGAGTCCTTCAGGTAGGTTCTATAGCATCTTATGACGTGCTAGAAAATGCCTTTTTAAGGCAGTGGGGAGAGAAGAAAGATCATTTGTACTATCTGATGGAATTTGGGGCTCTGAGGAAGAAGAATTCTGAGTGAGTCCTGGAATTCACCCAAAGGTTTAATAAACTATATCATAATATCCCAGCAGAGGTCAAACCCTCTTAGCCCATAGCTAAGGTGACTTTCGCAGGGGCTTTCGAGCCCGACTTTGCCTTAATTTTGAGGGAGAGGAGATCGATTGATATCACCAGAATGCAAGATGATGCCATTGAAATTGAATCGAACATGATGGAATCTAGTAAGTTGAAAGAGAAGGTCGAAACGAGAACCAAAGAAACTAAGCGCTTCAGGGAACAAGATGGAACTTCTGGATCTGGGAAGTCTGCGGAGGAAAAAATGGATGACATGGATAAAATAATCAAAGAGTTATCAAACAAAATCTCCAGAAAGGAACTAGACCAGGCTAAACCTTATCCTTTTTCCAGGAGAGATTTCAAAAGGAATCCCAATCCACCGATCCAGCAGAGACCAGTAAAAAATGAGGATCAGAAAATCATACCTCCTTTTAAAACATAAAACTTTATGCAAAGTGATGATGTACAAGACTTTGAGGGGTTAGATGAAGATATAGACAACCTCAGTGATAATAACCAAGAACCTCACCTAACCAGACAAGATTAATAAAGGTATTTATATCAAGAACCACTGTTTGGAAACGAGGTAAGTATAAATAATATGGGAGAATCTAATTATCAAGGAATCGTCGACTCTATAATGGTCGAGCTTCAACAAAAATATAATTTAATGCATAGAGATAAAAATTCTACAACTGCTGCACCAAGGAATATCTTTTCGAGAAGTAAAATAAATGAAGCAGCTCAACCATCCACCGAAACACAAGCTTCCAAAACAAAGACAGCTGAAACACAAGCTACCAAGAAAAAAATAGCTGAAACACAAGCTGCCAAAACAAAGACAACCGAAACCAAAGCAATGCAAACCAATAGATAAGAAAAAAGAGTAACAAAGATCCCAACCAGAGAGGATGAAAAGGCAACTGGAATTTTCAATCTGGAAAATGAAATTAATAAAATCAAAATTCTTGTGCCCCTGGTTGAATTAGAAAAAAATCCGACATATAGGAAACAAATTGCCAAAATGATAAATTCTCAGATACTAAATGTCATGCGGATACTATTAATTTAGAAGATGATAGACCTATTATAATGGTTGGTCCGCATATCGAAAATGCTAAAGATCATGTTGCTCCTTTTTATATTATGCTGATTGTGCATGATCACCTACTCTGTAACTATATGTTGGATTCTAGAGCCTCCCATAACTTAATGCCCAAAGTTATTATGGAAAAACCGGGCCTCAAGGTTACCAGACCATACCGAGATCTGTATTCTTTTGATTCAAGAAAATTTAAATGTCTTGGTATGATAAAATATTTGGTGGTTAATATTGCACAAATCCCTGTGAAGAGTATTCTCATGGATGTAGTCATTGTTGATGTTCCTGCGAAATATGGCATGTGTTTATCCAGGTTTTGGGGTGCCAAACTTGGAGGATCACTTCAATTAGACATGATGTATGCTACAATCCTGATCTTCGGTGGACAGTTCACCCATTTATATAGAGAGACAAGATAAGTGACCCCACGGAACCCAAATAATTATCTGTTTTATGTCGCAGATCAAGATTTAGGAAACTGTATATTATCCATTGATGATGGTTTTGATGAATGTACAGAAGAAAATGATTCAGAAAAAGAAAAAAATAAATGAAAAACAAACAAAAATGTAAATAGCATAGGGGTCTGGAAAATGTTTTTTGACGGTGCTTTATCTTGGGAAGGAGCCAGAGCTGGAGTGATTTTTGTGGCACCCAGAGATGAATTCATAATTCCTTTCTCATACAAGTTACAGTGGGACATTGACTATACCAATAACGTATGCAAATATGAAGCTCTGATATTAGGATTGGAGGTTGCCCGGAAGTTGAAAATTGAAAATCTAATAGTTTATGGTGATGCAGAATTAATTGTAAAATAGATAAGGTAGAAGTATCAAGCCAAACATCTAAGGCTAAGGTCGTACAGGAAATGTGCCTGGGATTTGATCGAATTTTTTTTCTCATCGTTCAATATTCATGATATTCCCAGGGAAAAAAATCAACAAGATGACTCCCTAGCAAAAGCGGTTGCTGCGTTTATGCCACCTACAGTCTTGAAGATAAAATACCACATAGAAATGAGGCACAGGCCTTCAATACCAAATAATGTCCAACATTGGAAGGTTTTTGAATACGATGAACAAATCAAGAATTTTCTAGAAATGGTGGATGAATTTTCTGAAATACACATCGACCAGGAAAATCAAAATGACACTACTTGGATCATGCAAGAAGGTGAAGATCCTCAGAAGTTCCAAGATAAGATCGCTAACCATCGCATGTTGGTGTTAAAAAAAAATCAAATTCCTAAGGGTCTAATTCTGTTAGATAGATTATTTGATAAGGAAAATATACCTCTGAATTCTACCTTGCAACCTCAGCCTAAAGAGGTTAAAGATTGTGACATAGGCACTAAGGAAAACCCCAAACTGGTCAAAATTTCTAAATACCTTCCACCCGAAATGAAAATTAAATATGTTGAGTTACTCAAACAATACAAAGATGTCTTCACATGGTCTTACGAAGAACTGAAAACTTATGATACCACTGTTATCAAGCATAAAATCCCTTTGAAACCAGGCCTCAAACCTTTCAGGAAAAAGCTCAGACAGATAAACTCGATACTCCTTCCTGTAATAGAAAGAGAGGTAAAAAATCTCCTGGATGAAAAAATTATTGTTCCACTCAGATATTCCAAGTTGGTATATAATTTAGTTCTAGTTAGAAAAAAGAACGGTGAAATTAGACTTTGTGTGAATTTTAGGAACCTAAATAGATCATCTCTTAAAGACAATTATCTGCTCCCTAAAATGGATCACGTTCTGGAAAAAGGGGTTGGGGATAACCGAATGTCTATGATTGATGGATTTTCAAGTTACAATCAAATTTCGGTCCACGAAGATGACAAAGAGAAAAATGTGTTTACCACTCCATGGGGTACTTTCATGTATGACAAAATGCCATTTGGTCTGATAAATGCAGGGGCCACTTTTCAACGAGCGATGGACATAGCCTTTGTCGATGAAAGAGATAAGTTTTTCATTATTTATCTTGATGATTTAATTGTTTTTTCTAACTCTGATGCAAAGCACTTGGTACACCTCAAACAAACATTCGCAAAATGCAGGAAATCCAGTTTGTCCCTAAATCCCATGAAACCTCATTTTGCAATGCAGGAAGGTAAATTCTTGGGCCATATAGTATCTATGGAAGGAATAAAAATAGATCCAAAAAGGGTTGAATCCATAGATACAATAAATATTCCTATAAATAAAAAGGAAATTCAGTCTTTCTTAGGAAAAATAATTTTTTTAAGAAGATTCATTCCAAATTTCGTTGAAATTGTTAAATTGTTTACAGATATGCTAAAAAAGGACAGTGAGGTAAAATGGAAAATCAAGGCTAAAGAATATTTCGAATGCATCAAGAAGGTAATAGGAGAAGCACCGGTGCTGGCCAGCCCAGACTACCTGAAAGAGTTCTTGATATTTTCATTCTCATCTGAACATACGATTGCGGTCGTGCTCTTATAGAAGAACGAGGAAGGGTTCGAACAACCGATAGAATTCTTTAGTAAAATCCTTAGAGACACAAAGTTGAAATACGATATACTGGAAAAACAAGCATACACAATGGTGAAATCCCTCAAAGATTTTAGGACTTACGTGCTACATTCCAAAATAATTTCCTACGTACCAACCAGCTCTGTTAAAGATATATTAGTTCAACCAAATAGTGACAGAAGGAGGGGTTGATGGCTAGCCAAGATTCAGGAATTTGATCTTGAGGTCAAACCAACTAAACTAGTCAAAGGTCAAGGCTTGGCTAAGCTGTTAGCCAAATCAAATTTCAGAGCACTCAAAATAAATCATCTGCAAGCTTACAGAGAACTTCCAGACATAAAAGAATTTGATGATCAGACACCTATAACTCAAATCCAAGAGAAATTCTCTTCTTCTACTTGGTATGGTGACATAGTTTCATATCTCTTGACTCTCCAGTGCCTAAGTGATATGACTCCCTCTAAGGTGAGAAAATTGAAGTTGCACGTGGTAAAATATTGCATCATTGATAGTCAACTGTATTGGAAAGATCCCCTAGGATTTCTACTAAGGTGCCTGGTAGAATCCAAAATGAAGGATGTTATAAATGAGTTTCATAAAGGAGTGTGTGGAGGAAACCACGCCTGGAGGGAAACGACCTATAAAATCCTGATAGTTGGATACTATTGGTTGAAGTTATTTATAGACGTGAATACTAAAGTTAGAGCCTATAATTCTTGTCAGTTATTCTCAGGTAAACAAAAGCTTCCCGTGCTACCCTTGACCCCAGTCAAGACAAAAGCTCCATTTCAACAATGGGGTCTCGATTTCATCGGAGAAATCCATCCGCATTCAAGTGCACAACATAAATGGATCTTAATCGCCGCAGACTATTTTACTAAATGGGTAGAATCCATTCCTACATGAAATGCTACAGACTCGGTGGTGATCAATTTCATGAAAGAAAACATTTTATCTAGATTTGGCTATCCTCGAGAAATAGTTATGGATAATGCCCAAGCCTTCAAATCCATGGAAATGGTCAGTTTTTGTCAAAAGTACAATATTGTACTAGGACAGTCAACAGCCTACTATCCTCAGGGAAACAGATTAGCCGAATCATCGAACAAGAGCTTAATCACCATAATCAAAAAGGTGTTGACTAAAAACAAGAAAGCCTGACATGTTCATTTGAAATGCGCTTTGTTGGAAAATCAGATAGGCACTAAAAAATCAATCGGAATGTCTCTTTTCCAAATGGTGTACGGTATAGACGTAGTCCTTCCCATAAATCTCACTCTGTCTGTGATGAATCTCTAGCAAGACTCGAAGGAAGAACCTAATGATGTTACCAGAAGAATAAACCAGTTAATTGAAGTACAACAGAACAGGGCCGAAGTGGATGAGAAACTTCAGAAATATCAAGACAACATGAGAGCTTTGTTTGATAAAAAATCCGAAGATAGGGAATTCCTTCCTCAAGGCCTAGTTTTTAAATGGGATGCTAGGAAAGAGGACGTTGGAAAGCATGGCAAGTCTGATCACATCTAGTGTGGACCTTTCAAGGTCGTAGCCTCTGAGGGAAAGAATTCATTCTTATTAGAAAACCTCGATGGGAAAATCATTAACACCCCTATCAACGGGCGCTACCTGAAACACTTCATGAAATAATCAAATCCCAAATCACCATTGTATATACTGGTTTTATTTTATTTTTTGATTTACAGTTTTTCACTTCTTTGGTAAGTTTTTTCTTTCACTATAGATAGGACCAGTTTTATTAATTTCATAAAAACAGAAATATAAAAAAACAAGTAACACCTATCGTTCCTTTTTATTCATAAATTTATGACATTTCTCATGTTTATTTTTATGCAAAATACTAGCTGATAGTTGAGAGATAAGGATGTATCAGAAACCAACACTTACTTTTCAGAACATTGGTTTGCTCTCAAAATAGGTGATAAATAAATGGTTTACTTGGTTGAAAATATAAACAAAATCTGAGGTATGAGCTTCTACCCTACTAACCCAAGTTAAATTTTCAAAAGGATATCATTAAATTATGAAAAAGGTATCATCCATTTAAATAGTGTCACCTGATCAACAACCAGAGGAATATAATAATTACAGCCTAATCCTAAAAGTCTTCTCTGCATTTTGATAAAATTAAAATAAAAAATGAAATAAAATGCATAAAAAGGAAAAGAATAAGAATAAAAGAAGATCACAAATCAAGAAGTAAGTTTGAGTAGGAATAAGATCCCTTTCCAAACCTTTAACTCTTCAGTTCGTTACCATCCATCATGTTTGAAATATTTAATTATTTCTTGATTTGCACATCCTGATTTTAAATCTCCACAGAAATACAGAGTTCGCCTTGACCCGAGAAGCCTAAAAGACTAGATCTTCAAAACGAGAGTAGGTGAAATTTTTGTGTGTCCGTTGATTGTAACTAAGAGAAAGTGTGTATAGGATAATACTGACTACTTTATCCCTTCTATCAGATTTTAAATTGATTTGTTTCGCTCAAGGAAAGTCCCTGAAAATTAAAATCTCCCCGTGATAACTTCCCTGTAGGCGAAGATGTTTTGAAGGTCAGGGGAGGATTAGCCCAGAGTAAATCAAAGTGAGTTGACATACCTTAGCTGCTAAATTATAAACAGATATCATCTCATGTATGATATATACAAATTGATTTCCCCCACTTCAAAAATATTAAAAAATAAGATGGATGGTGAAAGGAAATTCATAATCTGATTGCCCCCATCTAGTCCAAGACAAATGGTGAAAGGAAATTCAAAATTCGATTGCCCCCATTTTTTCCAAAAGATATGATGAAAGGAAATTCATTTAAATGATTTCCCTCATCTCAACAAAGTGCAAATTGAAGTGGTGAAAGGAAATTCAATGGGAAATGTAGATAACTTCACTGGGGTATTAAACAGGATCGCTGGCAAGGAAGCAATGTCTATGATATCTACAAGGCTGGTATACATGTATATAATGTGCTCTAGTATCTAGTTCTCTTTTCAACAAAGATTTACACTCTAAGATGACAAGGGATCCCCTAATTAAAATTGTTAAATTTTACTTTGCCTTGATGCAGAAAAAATCAACCAGAGTCTGACAGATTGATTAAAGTTGTCTTGATTATCTTAAACATACCCGAAATCAGCTTCAGGAAAAAGCAAGCGATAAACAGCCTAAAATCGAGATTGGTGAACGATCAATTTTTTGAAAGCTTCCTGAGATAAGGCCGAAGTTTAATATATTTTTGTCTGTTTTCTCAAAGGTGTTTCACGGAAATTCAATAATGACTCCATTTAACCCAATAAAGGCACTTGGTGTATTGTTCTTCGATGTCTCGTAGGGAGACGCGATCCCTAGATGGAGCCTATGTTGGAACACACATATATTTCTAAACTTTAGACTTTAAATAGATTTCATCCCCATTTAAATAAAAACAATGCGTGCTTGATTCTCATCGTCGATGAGCTCTTCCATCTAATCAAACGATCCTAATTCCTTAGGATTTATGGAGCTTCCTACTCGTTAAAAAATCAAATCACTAAAGAATACTTCATGATTTTGGATTTCGGAGTTTCACGCTTCAGGTGTGTTAACATGTCGATCTTTCAAAACCACGATACGCAAAAAGCGTCCAACAAATCCTAGTCACCACACACATATACCTCCTAATATCTGATGCACCTTTCCGGAAAGTGACCTGTCAGGATTATAAGTGAATTTAATTAACCAAATACATGAAGTGAGAAATACCTAAAAGGAAACTAAAACTCAGTTATAAAATAAATTAATAGTTTTGCGATTTTGGATTTCGGGCATTTTCCACATATCATATTCCCAATTCATGAAGCCCGAACTCCCGAAATGTCTTAAGCATTAAGAAGGGTTTATTAATGATTAAAAATGATTAGCAATTAATTAATCACTTCACAATTTCGCATTTCAGAGATCCTGTCTTGAGCAACTATCAATATCCCGAGGTCCAAAACCTCAAAATACTTGAGGTTAAACACGATTATTTAAAGGCTTAAACATGATTAAAATTAATTAATCACTTCACGATTTCGCGTTTCGGAAGTCATGTATTGAACTACTATAAGATATCCTGAGGTCTGAAATTTCAAAATATACTTAACGATAAGTGTGATTAACTGACGCATCAATGAGGATTATCTCATGATTAATTTTTCGTTGAATCATAACTCGGGAAAATTCAAATGTTGTTTGACAAACTTCTAATCGCGAACCACCAGAAATTAATGACATTAATAATCAACCTACGGTGATCATTAAAAATAAGATCTTGGACCACCACCTAAATATTTTTCAATAAGGAAAGTTAATACTTCGTCAGTAGAGATATTTATGAAATCAATGAAATTAAGCGAAAAAATATATTGACGAACATCGCGCAGGACAGAGACAATGCATAGACAGAAGGAGAAATCAAGAGAGTGAGAGAAGGAAGGGAAAAGGACGACAACATGACTTTTTAGAAATAGAAGAACAACATAAAATGTGTATAAAGAATAAGAAGTAGAAGAAGAAAAACAACCAGTTTCCTAAAGTTGTCCATGCCATGCATTGTAATGGGCTATTTTGGGATTGATAAGAATAGGACTTTAATCCATAGATTTTGGGTATAAATATGTAATGGGTAGGGTGAAAAGAGAGAGATAGAAAGAGATAGAGAGTGAGAGAGCTAGTGGACTAGAAAAGGTGTGAATAATCCATAGAGAGTGAGATTGTGCAAGAACAATGAATGTAATTAGTTGAAATGATGAATAAAGACAATGTTTGAGAGAAAATCTTGTATATTATGTTATTTACTTGTTTATGTGTGTTTATGAATGATGTTGTTATATTTCACAGACTATATGTAGTGTATGGATCGATTATGATGCAATACTCATGAATGACTGTAATAATCAAGAACATACATGAGCTAGAGTATGGAACAATGGTTTGCACATCCACCTCCCTTTCCCTTATTGTTTCAAAAACCTAGATCTTGCAGCCCCAATAGATACCTCTAATTCATCTGTGCAAGCAGGTGATATAGAAAGGGTCGGTGTCTTGAGGGTTTTGTTGGTCACTATTAAACCGAACCTCGGGTCTTACAACCCGTGTGCAAACAAGAGAATTCCAACAATCATGCTTGAGTGAAAGGGGCATAGAATTGAAGAAAATCATACTTATGATTGTGTGAGATACGAAGGGATGGAATGGAGAGCTTGGAGGATCTTATCCTTGACAGATCTATGGGGAGATATGTTTTCGATGTATGTTACACAATTAAGTACTTCAGCCCATAATATCTATGGAAGTGACTTTGCATGTAGCATGCAAGATGCCATCTCTTTTAGAGATCTATTTTTCTTCTAAGCAACTTCGTTTTGTTGTGGAATATAGGGAATCGTGTGCTGCAACTAAACCACAGCCTCAAGAAAAACATTTTTTATCTCAAGGTTGACATACTCCCCCCCCATTATCTGTTTGGAGGGATTTCATCTTCTTTCTTTACTGTGTTTCAACAAGGTATTTGAAATCTTTAAGGTGTTGAAAGGCCTTTGATTTTTTCCTCAAAAAGAAAAACCATGTGAAGCGTGAGAAATCATTAACAAAAATGAGCACATACCTTGCTTTAATGATTGATGGATGAAAAAAAGGGCCCATTAGATCACTATGGATCAGATCTAAAGGAAAGGAGGCCTTTTTAGTCTTTCCTTTGTAGAATTTCTCTTAAGGGTGTTTTCCAAGAACACATCCCTCACAAATTCCTTTGGAGAAGTGGATTTCAGGTAGACCATCAACCATTCCCTTATTTCTAATATGTTGCATATATCTTAAATTTAAATGCTCGAACCTTTCGTGCCATATCCTACTACTTTCATCAGCATGGGTAAGCAGTAATGTAGAATCTGGTTCAATAAATTCAGAAAATGTTTAGAGTCTGGATTAATGATTTACCTCATTGGTAGAAACCTTGGAATTGGTTTGCATGTGATAGATATCCACATAATAATGTATGAATACAACTCTCTTTCTGGTGCCATAGTTTTTCATCTGATACATGGAGAGAAGATTGACAGAAAGTTTGGGAATGTGTAGCACATTCTTGAAGCTTTTGTTTGTGAGTTCAATTCTTCCTTTATCGGTGACCTCAACTGGAGATTTGTCCCCCATAATAATAGGAGGAACTTTGCATGCATCCAACGAAGAGTAGACTTCTTTTTTGTTTTCCATGTTGTGTGATGCACCTGAATCTAAAATCCAAGCATCGGGAGAGGATTTGATGGCAATCAAAGCATGGCTAGAATTGCCTTTCTTGGGATTATGATCTTATGGATTCTCCTTTTTTGCACCCTCGGGGATGTGATCTCCAAGGTTTTTTTGTTAAATTATTTGGGCCATTTTATCTATCTATTTCTACATACATGCGGATTCTGGATGGAATCCTTTATGGAAATAAGTGCATTTCTTCCCTTTTCTTCCCTTTCCACCTTTGAATCCAGAGGCATTGTTGAAGGGTTTTCAGTACCCTTCCTTATTTCTATTTTCATGTGATTTCCTTTTGTATTTTTACTTAGATTTATTATTTTTATGACCGCTAACATCTTGCACAGTAAGTGCATGCACCTTTGGGCCTTTGATTTTTCCCATATTGACGAGCTTGTTCTTCTCTTGTGTCAGAGACTCGATAAAGGCCTAAAGAGAGGGAATCGTCCAGGTGGATCCAAAGGTGAGCCTAACTGAATGAAATGTGGGTACAAACACTAATTATTCCGGACCAATTTTGGAGAGAATGGTAAGAACCATTTGTTTCTCCTCCTTAGATTTATCAACCCTGCAAGCCTTGAGTTGCGACAACAAATCCTTATATTTGGTAAAGAAATATCGGATATTGTCAAAGGATTTTGGATCCAAAAAGAGAAATACCACCTCGATAATGTGTCCCCTCATCTCATCTTTTTTGAAAAAACATACCTTCCATGGTGGTCCAGGCTTCATTGGGGGTTTTATAGGAGGATATGTGAAAGAGGAGTTCAGGAGAAATGAGACTGAAAATAG
Organism: Picea mariana; assembly: GCA_032191745.1. Classification (NCBI taxonomy): domain Eukaryota; kingdom Viridiplantae; phylum Streptophyta; class Pinopsida; order Pinales; family Pinaceae; genus Picea; species Picea mariana. Next base: position 31,166 of record JASDQU010243701.1, on the reverse strand, counting down.
TTCCAAACACTTCATACATTCAATTCAGGTACTTGGATTTTTCTATGGATAATGTGGGTTTAATCTCTATGTTCATGGTTAACCTATATAATCCTCTTCTTCGAAGATGAACTATCATCTTCTCCTTCCATGCAAATAAATTGTACGATGTAAGAATGAATTCTTTTGGAAATTCCATTTTTTTGTTGTCTTCAATCTTCGGTACCTACAAAAAGAATATGGTGTGTCTTTTTCTAGAAATCTAATGGCTTTGATACCATGTAAATTTGGATGAACCTACATAGATAAGATCTATCTAGCAAAAATACGTACATAGTTTGTAGAGAAATGAGAAAAGAGAGAAAAAAATGCAAGATTTCTATTAACCAAATGAATGAATGATAATTTACACATGATATACTCTATATAAATCAACTAATTCACATTGGAGGAGAATCCAATGCACCATAGTGGTGGTCTAGAGTTATTTGGACACACACCAAAAGTTACGGGAGTAAACTGCCACCTAGTCTAGTCTCTCAAGAAGTTATGGGAGTTAACTGCCACCTAGTCTAAGTTAACTAGTCTCTCAGTATTCAGTTAACTGATTAAAATAGAGTGAAGTGAGGAGGAGTTCAGGGATGTAAATGTGTTTAACCTACATAGAATATATCTAGGTAGAAAATACTACACACATTTGCAAAGAGAAATTAAGAAAGAAGAAGAAGGAGAGAAAGAATGGAGGAATTAGGATTAACTGTAATGAACAATGAATAATTTACACATGGTATACTTTGTATAGCTCAATGAATGTGCACTGGAGGAGAACCAAT
>JASDQU010243701.1:5550-29883 GCA_032191745.1 Picea mariana | reverse complement strand
TTTTTCCTAGTTTTGATGATCATGACATCTTTTGGATCTACAAAATCTAGGATAGCGATCATAGTTTCTGGTCTTTTACTAAAGATCTTATCTCTGGCGCTCTTCCATACCTCACATGTGGCTTCCTCGTGGTGTTCCTCTCAAAAGTTAAACCAAATTTGAGGAATGATAGCTTTAGGATGAAAATTATTTTCAATTGAGTTTCTAAAGGGAGGTGTAGAAGAGGATGAAGCTCCAGGGGTGAGAGGGGAGACAGTTCCCTGTCGCTCATACGCTAGGATACGATTATTCATATCTTGTACTATTTGTAAGAGGGCGGACATGTATGTTTGTTTAACTGATTCTCCCCAGGGAAGAATTGTTCTTCATACTCTAAACAATTATGCAGAGCGGAACCGAGGTTATTGTTGGCCCTTAAACAGGTTTTGAGGAACACTTGGTTATATTTGACCATTTTTGGGACTTCGACATCCTGTCAAAGATGGAGCGCTAGGCGAAGCAGAGATCATGGGATCTCGATCCACTTTTGGGCCCCTTTTAGGGTTTTGGGTTAATGTAATGGGAAAGGGATGTTGGCCCATGGGCTTACCCACACTTAGGCCCACTTTTGTAATGTATAAATAGAAGGATAGAAAATGTAAGAAGTAGTAGATGTGATTTCTTAGTGCAATTGGTACTCCATTTATGTGATGTCGAATAAGTGCTCTGTGTGAACTGTGTAAGGCTTGCAAGGCTAAGTGCAAGTTACTGTGTGGTTGATATAGAAAGTTAAGTGTTGTAACGCAAGGAAAAAGGATCTAGCGAGCTGCGCAAATATTTTTTCCTATGCAAAGAAGGGTTTTTGACACTTTGTGATTGTAACAGATTGAAGATGATAATAAAGAAGAAGATCTTGTGGACGTAGCCCCAGGGGGGAGGTGAACCATGTAAATCTGTGTATTATGCTCTGTGCTTTGGTTCAATGTGGTTATCTTTGCTTATGCTAAGTGCTTTGATATATCCACTTATGCTCTGTGCTTCTTAGATATATATGATTGTTATATCTGATGTGTATGAGGATGCTTAGTGCTGATATACTGGATATGATATGGGTTACTATGGTTAAGTGTTGAAACACTATAAATATGAGTATTTGCCACAAAGCTCTATGCTATCTACAAAGTATAATAAGGGTTAAATACTGATGAATGATCTATGCTAAGTTCCCTGTAAAATATATAATCACAGATCTGTGTCCCAACTAAGGTTGCAGACACCTGAGTCTTGCAACCACCCCTGCCTCTACCTTAGGTGAGACTTCATCTGCTTCACAGTTGTTGCCGAAAGGGTTGGTAGTTAGGGCTTTGTTGGCGTGCTCTTGAGCATTGAACCCTAGGTTTTTCCCTGCGCCAACAAATGGTTATGTTGCCGGTACCTGAAACTGTGATTCCTGGGAACCGAGGAATAAGAAACTTTGTGCAAAAGAAAGCTCTATGTGTAGATATGTTTCCCTTGTGAGAAACTTTTTACTCGACCTGTGAAACTTTGTGCTAGGAATAAGGTCAGATCTAAAGAAAGGAAGATCATATCTGAAGAAACGATGCAAGATCTGAATGCTTTGTGCTCTAAGAAAAGTAAAAGTGGGAATTTCTGAAAGAAAGAGGTCAGATCTGTAGAAAAGAGGTAAGATCTGTAATCCCTGTGCTCTAATAAAGGTAAGAATAGTTAAAAGTTCTTAGATATGGAATATTTGTGCTCTGTAGAAGTAAGATAAGTGAAACTTTTTGTTTCTAGAGCACGGATCTAGGTATGTTTGATAGATTTGGTCCTAGCTTAAAACCTAGGGCATTAATAGATGAAAGAAAGCTTGATGTGAATAGATCTGATAAGCATAATGATAGATATGTTATACCTATGCATAGAAATAATGTTTGGACTAAAAAATGGATGCAAGATCCTAGAAAGAATTTTTTGCAGGCTAGCTACCATTATCCTAGTGTGCAGTACATAAGAAGTTGTGTATCATTTAAGAGAAAGAGAGGATTGAACCTATGTTAAATTTGCAGAAAAACATGCCATCTAGCTAAGGAATGCCCTGGTGGAAAACCCAGTTGTCTCTGTTGCAAAGCTTTGGACCATGAAGTATTGGATTTCCCTAGAATGATTGCTAGATTTGAAAGAATGAATATGTATGAAGAAAACCCTAGGACATCCCCAGAAATAGCAGAACCCCATAAATAATTAGAGAAAGTATTAATACAGATGAAAGAAACCTTGAAGGAACATAAAGATGTTCGATTACTAGAGATATTCAAAGAAAAGGAACAAGTCAAAGCAAGATTTGGGGACTTCTATATTGACTGTATTCTTGATGAAGAAACACAAGTGAACATTATTCCAGAAAGAACTTGGGAAGATATAGGGAAGCTTGCTGTGATTCCTTCACTGGGAGGAATAGGACTATTCAGAGGAAAATTAATGTTGTTATGTGGAAAACTCGCTCAGATACCTATGATAGTCAATAGAACTTCGACAGAAGAAGATTTTGAGATTATCAAATTTATTGAGGATGACGCCCCGTTCACTATGTTACTTGGAAAACCTTGGATTGAGAGAGATCAAGCCAGAAAGAAGGAAGAATAAAAGGTATTACAACAGCAGAGACAATAGCTAAAAGATTTCATGACTAGAAGGATTGCGCAGTTGATTGAGGAACATGAGAATAAATCAAAGCTATTTGACACTAGAAGCTTAGATGTCAAGTAATTAGGGGACTCACAGAAGATTGGAGTATCTATACCAGATATAGATGAAATAGTTTTCCTGAGTCTTGGGAAAGAAACTCAACAGCGTGAAGTGACTATGCCCAAGGAAAATAAGAATCATAATGAGAAAAGAACTACCGAGACGAAGCTCATGGGGAAGAAGGATAGAAAGCTAAGTAAAAAGAGAGCTAAGATCAACAGGATACAGAGGGTTCCAGAGGGAACCTCTCTGAAAGAAACGTTGAAAAATTAGAGCTTCATTGGGATATCAGAACAACGACATGGGTCACTTCACCATGGCAAAGCAATATATCCATTGGAGGCTGATATATCTGTTCGGCTGCCACTCCAAATGGATCAAAAAGCATTGATGGCTCATCACCAAACCATTAGACCACACCATAATAGACAAAACCAGAGTTAAGGAAGCCCCATATCCATTGAAAATGATCCGTTACAGAGTTACTTACTTAATCCATCACGCCATGCATGGAAGACAATTTTGCTAATCATGAATTTGAGTCCACAGACTACCTGAATTGTGAACAGTGATTACTCTGCCCTTACTCTCTACCTTACTAGAGTACCTACGTTACTTTGAGAACTTGATCTATTGATCTTGAGCCTCTATGTCCAACGAATTTAGTGCAGCTGAAGAATCTATAAGAGAGGTACTCGCTAGCCTCAGAGTTGAAAGAGTCATTTCAGAGCAAGGATTGTCTACAGGTTTATAGGCATCATCAATGAGAGGTGTGCAAGCCTCCCCGTCGACTACTCAAGAAGGAACATCCTGAGCCAGCATAGAAAGAAGAACCAAACATAAAGAGGATATGGCCAATGCGAAGTTGGTTCCATCCATCCTACCTTCTTACTTACCACTTCTGAGCGGTGTGATCAACAAAGATAGTGTGCCTAGATACTTTGAGTACACCCTAGTCAATGCGTACCTATTGAAAGGAGTACGCACAGTCTGCACAAATCACGACAGGATCACAACATTGAAGTTTAGTAACTTCAACCTTGGGGATCATAAATTTTATAGCATACTTTCCCTGTACAAGTACCTAACCAGAACCAAGGGAAAGAATTTGAAGATCATCCCTCAACAATGGATGATGAGTCTCACGTAGTCTACTCTACTCAACGTTATGAAGATACCGCACTTCGGCAGACACCGGGAGGTGAATTCTTGTGTGAAGCTACTGCTAGTAATTTACCATGGAAAATACTTATGGTTGAACCTTCGCATAAAAGTTTATCTAGTGCTGATCCACCAGATCACCGGGATTAGCATGCAGGGCCATGATCCCCATGATTACTATCCTGGAAAAATTGCGGATCATACTCTTGCTCAAAAGATAAAAGAAGCCTATGGTGATGTTGAGAAAGGCGCACGAGGCTACAAGGTATCTTCTATTGAAAGTGGCGCAGTGCACCTCACCTGTCAACTGATCTCAGGGAAGTTGGTACACAAGAATCGACCCATGCAAGTATCTGGATTTGTAGTCGAGCTCACAGGGAATTGCATAGAGGGATTACAGATGAACTGGGAAAAGTACTTGGTGAATCAACTAGATATTGATTGCAGAGAAGCCTAGGATCAGGGGCATGAATTTCCTTTTAGTTGGCTCTTGATACTTATATATTTCACTACATGGGAGCTATCGGAAGGTGCAACCTTCCCCGACATTGACCCCTTTGAACCACTCAATGCGAAGTTCAGTACACTGTGGTACTCAAATGAAATGAACAAGCAGGGCAATCCAATGCCATATTTCATACCTACTACACCCAGTTGAAGCTCGCCATCCAGTATGAGACTCGCATGACCTTGAATACTTTACACAGGTTTTGACCTTTGATAAAGTTCAGTGCAGACCGCCATTTTATATATATTACAACATGTGTTGATGAGAAAAAGGAACAGCTTCAGTCTTATTATAAGCTAACAGAAGAAGACCTGGAGGAAATCACCAAGGAATGGTCGGCGGACCTCCTTATTCCAGCAGACCCCGCAGAAGTGTCCAACATTGACAACCCAGAAGCTATGCAGATTACAGCTGGGCCCAGTAAGACAAAGAAAACAAAGCAGGAAAAGAAGGATGAGGAAATCCAAGATGTATACAGCAGATATGTAAGAACCACATCCATTACACCAGAGCAAGGAAGTAATGGAGAAGAGTTAGAGGAATTCGAATAGAGGCTAGGAGACAAAGTAGAGATCATAAAGAAAAGGAAGGGTTCACCTCCAGAACCTTCCTCCTGGAAGAATTCAAAAGCACCTGTGACTAAGCTGAAGATCACACTCACTCTAGATGACTTCAGTTTTCTCATCGTAGCTATGAACGAAGCCATAGAAGAGATAACAGAAAATAAGGAAGCTAAGCAAAATACAATGTACAACAGAATTGAGATCGAGCTCCAAGGAGTACAATAAGATCTCCAGTCTAGCCACACAGTCTCCTCTGTGCCCCTGCTAGAAGGAACAACAAAAGAAGGAAATGAACCAGTTCAACTCCACAATATTGCTGAAACAGTCGAAGTATGCCTTCATAAGGAACATGAAGAAACAACACAGGCCACCCAGGCCTTACAACAAGCACACCCCAAGATACGCAACAAGAGAAGGACACTCTCCAAGAAAAAATTGAAGAATATAGAGCGAAGATCCAAAAATAAAAAGAGCAGCTTCTCGTGAAGGAGATTAGGATTAAAGAAGCAGTCAACATAGCATTTCTCTCTGTGACCATCATAGAACAGAAGGTAGAGGACCCCATAGAACACCAAGTGATGAAGCTTGTTGAAGTTATTCAACAACTTCAACAAAGAGTCGTGGACTTAGAGATTTAGACCATACCACAGACCCCACAAGAAGTGTGCGACCATCGAGAAATAACTGCCCAGAGCACCGTAGAAATGATTAAAACACTCATTGAGGAATGCAAACAGTTAAGTAGCAGAAGTGCACAGATCTAAGAGAACCTAACCGAGAACCCATAATTGCATAAATTGGAGTCACAGCTCCAAGAGGTGAACTACAACACCGAAAAGCTACAGGTGCAGCTGAAGACCCTGTCACATGTAGATAGAATGAAGAGTTTTCCAGAGAAACGCACAGCCCAATGATAGATTCACATGCTTCAGAGTAAAGTAATGAAATTTTCTCAACGAATTCAAATAGTGCAAGAAAAGGCATGCCAACTGTTCACTGAAGTTGAAATCCAAGGAGTAGAACTTGAACAGGTTGTGAATAAAATAAAACATCACCTAGAAGGGTTGGTGAATGAGGAACTCATCCAGGATTTTATCAAGCAAGAGGCAGTAGCAATGCACCAGGTTGAAGCAGCTTGAGCCATGCTTGAGGAATTCAAAGAAGAATTGGTCAGACCTGAGTGACTTGAGATGAGTCAGAGGTGAGTGTTGGGGGCATGTTGGCCCTTGACCAAGTTTTGAGGAACACATGGTCATATTTGACCATTTTTGGGACTTCGACAGCCTGTCAAAGATGGAGTGCCAGGCGAGTGATCATGGGATCTTGGTCCACTTTTGGGCCCCTTTTAGGGTTTTGGGTTAATGTAATGGGAAAGGGATGTCGTCTTGTGGGCTTACCCACGCTTAGGCCAAATTTTGTTATGTATAAATAGAAGGATAGGCAATGTAAGCAGTAGTAGATGTGATTGCTTAGTGCAATTGGTAGTGCATCTTTTGTGATGTCGAATAAGTTCTCTGTGCAAACTGTGTAAGGCTTGCAAGTCTAAGTGCAAGTTACTATGTGGTTGATATAGAAAGATAAGTGTTGTAACACAAGGAAGAAGGATCTAGCGAGATGCGCAGATCTTTTGTCCTATGTGAAGAAGGGTTTTAGAGGCTTTGTTCTTGTAACAACTTGAATATGATAATAAAGAAGAAGATCTTGTGGATGTAGCCCCAGGGGGGGGGGGGTGAACCACGTAAATCTATGTGTTCTACTCTGTGCTTTGGTTCAATGTGTTTATATTTGCTTATGATATGATATGATAGGTGGCACCGACATTTATGAGACCAAAGGGCATCTTCCTATAAGTGTAGGTGCCCCATGGAGTACAGAAAATGGTTTTGAGTTGATCTAGGGGAGACATAAGGACTTGGTTATATCCTGAAAAACCATTGAGTAGAAATAATATTTCAGAACCAGATACTTGTTGAAGGATCTGTTTCATGGGAGGGACAGGGTAGTTGTCTTTATCAGACGCTCGATTTAAATTTCGTAAATCAACACACAGTCTAATTTCACCACTCTTCTTCCTTATAGGGACAAGATTAGAGACCCACTGGGTATGTCTTACCGGGAATATTATCTTAGCATTCAAGAGTTTTTTTAGTTCTTTCTTGACTGTGGGTTCAAGTTTTGGGTGCATCTTTCTTAATTTCTGTTGAAAAGGTTGGGTTTGGGGTTTCATGGGGATAATGTGTTGTATGATGTTAAGATCAAATGTTTTTAAATCGTCATATGTCCAAGCAAAGAAATCTTTAAATTACTTAAAGAAATTAATAAATGTTGTCTTTTCTTTCTCAGAACATCCCAACCCCAAATTAACGCACTTTGGGTTATCTTTAGTTCCAAAATTTACTTTTTCATGTGTCAAGGAAGAACTATTCGTTTTACAATTCATTGATTTTCTGAATTTATCGTGAAGATCATAAAATTTTTCTAATCTAACCATAGATTTTGGGATAGATTTTACCATATCTGATGTAGACTCCGGGGATCTTGGATCTGGTATTACCGCAAAATCGCAAAGGTTTTTGTCGTGGGTACCTTCGTCGATGACCGCGCCTTGGAAAGTATCTTCCATGTGTAGAAAATTGATGATCTATTGATCATCATCAAAGACTCTCCAATTTGTGATATTGTCCGGGACAGATGGTCTGAACAACAACTCAATGGAAAACACATTCAGAGAAAGGCCTTTTGCAAGAAAAAGTTTTGAGGCGACATTATCTAATAAACCAGCCTCAGAATTATTCAATATGGGAATAGAATTAATGTTAAACGCAGAAAACGTGTTCATTAAATTCCATACCTCAATCTGATAGCTTTTCAGGTGTGGAGATAAATAGTGGATAGAATTTTTTACCTGTCTAACCACAATTTCCGAATCACCAAAGATAGTAATCCTCAAATCTAATGCTTTCCTGAGACCTTGCAGGAGTGCATCATATTTAGCCATATTTTTTGTGCTTTCAAATTCTAACCGGCAAGCGATCAAAGTTTTGTTACCTGCTGGATCAATGACCACACACCCTACACCAGCTACTTCCTTAGATTTAGATCCATCGAAGAAAAGAGATCAGATTTGATTTTCGTCAGGTGCATGTGACCATTGAGAGAAGGTTGTTGATTGTGTGCATTTCATAATTTCATATTGTTGTTACGGGTCAGTAATGGTAGAAGTTTTAGCCATGAAATTGCCGAAAAAAGTGTCCATCCTCTGTATTTCAGGTGAATTGGCAGAAGCAATGAATGGTTCATTAGGATCATTTAAATTGGTTACCGTGAACTTAAGATAACGTTCACAATTTACCTTGATTCTGTTAGGCTTTCCATTCTCGGGCAGCCACAAGTGAGACCAATCCGTTGAAAAATAGCCATGTAATTGTTTGGACCAATATCTACTTAAAAACAAGCCATATACTTTGGGGATATTGACAACAATAATATCAATAACTTGATGGACTTTAGGATTAGATGATAATCTAATAAGCACATTTTTTAATTCACGTATTACTTTAACACTAGTTCGATCAAGCTGAATAATTTTCAAGCTAGACGGTCGAACTTTGGCATTAATTTTTTGACAGACAGACCAAGGCTTTACGTTTGATGATGCACCTAAATCTACCATGCAATTATGTACATTCCTATTGAAAATTTCAAAAGTCAACAAAAAGGGTGGGACATTTCTGCGAGTGTTAACAACAAAAGTTTGTTTTTTTTTAGTCGCAACCCCTGAAACTAGTTTATATACATTTGTTACACTTTTTACAGCAAGGTCTCTTTTATCAGAAGACTCTAGTGTTTTTTTGACAGAGACCTTTTGAGGTTCTTTGGGGATGTTTTCAGCAACTTTGTTGCTATTCGGATTGTTGTTTTTGCTATTTTCTGCAATATTTTGCAGCATCTTTTGCAAAAGAAAAGGGAATTTCAATAATTCGTAAACATAAATATTATCTCTAAGTTTTTTGAGATCCTCAATCAAATCATATTCTAAACTTGGGGCTACTAAATTCTGTTTCGTTTCAATTGATTTCGACAATTTTTTAGGTGCATTAGTTTTTATTTCAGAAGAAGAGTTATTGGTTGTCTTGATCCTGGTATTGTAAGGATGCACTGTTTCGAAATTAACTTGAAAAATGCTATCTGAAAAATGTCCGAAAAGATTGGGAGAGGATTATTCCTCTTCCACTATCTCTTGTTCAGCTACGTCTTCAGGAATCTTGGGAGGAATCAAGTTATCATGTGCCTCTAGAATCGTCTGAATAGCAAATTGTAAGCTTTCTAGATTTAGGCCTTCAGAATTTGAGTTAGGCCGGTTTGTGGGAAAAGGATTTCTAAAAGGGGGTTTGTAAGGCCCTTTGCTTGAAGAAGCTTCTTCAACCAATCTTCTCAAATCTATGACTTGATTAGAAAACTTTTGAATGACCTTCTGTAAGCTTTCTAGATCCGAACTATCTGGTTGAGTTTTGTTTTGGGGAGGTCTACGAAGGATTTTGATTTTCTTCTTGGAGGATGAAGTAGTCTCTGCCTCGTTACAGGTATTATCTTTTAGAATGAGAATATCTTCCTCGATTTTACTTGCCTCTTCAAAGGCTTCTAATAATGTGGCTTTCTTAGACCTTTTTACCCAAATGGCTATGTTTTGGTGTAAGGATTTCGTGTAGTATGCGATGATAATATTTTCGGCAGGCATTGAGTCTGTGGGGATTCGATTGTTTAATGTTTGGAACCTTTGATTAAAGTATTTTATCTTTTCTTTGGGGTTAATTTCTAAATTAGAGAGTTCCATGACCAGGACTTCAGGAGATTTGTTGTCTCCGAAATTCTCAAGAAAACATGACTCAAATCTATCCCATGACACGATGGTATGGGGTTGTTGGGAAAAGTACCAGGTAGAGGCATTGCCTTCAAAGGTGTAGGGAAAAATTCTACATACTATGTCTTCGTGTTCAACACTACGGAGCCTAATGGCTAGCATGAATTTTTTGATATGATCCTCAGCAATCTGCTTGGAATCTGGGTCAAATTTATGGAGCCATTTCTCTGGATGTTTAGGCAGAGGATGTTGGAGCCCAGGTATGGCCACTGCATATTGATCGAGCCAAGGTCTAGCGGGATTGTTCGAATTGGCCATAGGTGTGGTTGGTGTCAAAGGATGACATGAAGAACTGCCTTCATCTGATGATACTTCTGTAGAAGAAGAAGGAGATGAAGGGGGTGTTGATGGTGGAATACCAGATTCTCCTACTATAGGAGTGAGGATGTGATCTGCATCCATGGGGTTTAGGGTAAGATCAGTACCTTCAAGTTACTCCCTGATATTAGAGAAGTATAATGGTTGGTTCAAAGGCTGACTTGGTTGTTTGATATGGGCCAAGGCATTGTGTGCCCTTATGAGGGATTGACAAACAATTTCTTGTACGTCGGCCCCTGGGGGGTTTGGAGTTACTAGTTCAACGGTGATCTGAGTATTGTCATTTGATGTGGTTGATGTCTGAGGGAGAATGTTGTTGTCATAACGACTTCTTGTTACTATAGGTGAGCGGGTAGGTGGGGGAGGAGTCTAGCGCCATTTGTTGACGTGCGAAATTGACCGCTCGTCAACTGGAAGAGTGAATCTGGTCCGGAGTTGTCTAATTAACCCAAGCTATTTGGATTAATTCACCCTTATGGGTTTAATGGCTCCATTGGCCAGTCTAAAGTCCTAAGGGAAGTGAAAAATAACTAATAGAAATGCAAAAATTACTAAATAATAATCATTGAAATATATATGTACATCTAAATATATATATGCAGTTTATCTAATTAATATTTATATAATAATTCTATTTATCATATATGCAACATATACAAATAATGATTTTTAATCTAAACTCATAGAAAATCGAATGTAAAATGGTTTTGTTAACGACGGTAATAAAGAAAGAAAAAGTACTATTTGTTTTTTATTTGTTTTCTTGTTTATATGCATTCACAAAATCAAATATTAAACTACTTATTCAAACAGGAAGATATAGATAGCAAAAATTATACTATATATAAAAACTTCTATAATAAGCTAGAAAATGAAATAAAAGAATAAACTAACCTATTAATCATTTGAAGAGTATGCGTCCAACTGTTTGGGTAAATCGTGTATCAGTCCATCCACGAGATAAATCTGTTGTGCATCTTAACATTGTTTGGTGCAAAGGCCAAATTGTGTATTAACTGGTGTATTCAATTGATGAAACAATAAGACGCAAAACAATTACAATGATACAATAGATCACAAGCGATAATACATGGGATAAATCCTACAATTACAGCCTACAACGAATCTTAAGATTGCTCCGAACAAATGTGAAACAATATGTTGGAAACTGAGTTTTGATAATAGAATGCCTGATGGAGACAGTCACAGTGATCTTGTGATTTACAATAACTACAGCGAGATAAATCTTGCTGTAAGAACTTGTATTTAAACATTCAACAGAAAATTATACATAAATCTCATCATTTGAATTGAATCAATGATCACCCTATATTGTATCTGAAACATGAGATATGGATAGTATGTAATAATGAATTATTTCAACTCACAATAAATCATGAAGACAAAATCTTTCACCATTTATTCCCACATCGAAATAAACAATACTTAAACTAAAACATAATACACAAAAGCTAAAGGTGTAACATGCATTCTCTTCCATTCAAGTCTACATGTAATTGTCCATAATCCAGCCCCAGGCTGAGATGGGGAACTATTTACAAAATGATAGGTTTATAAAGGCCTCAGGAAAGATAATTGTTTCTGTTCCTGAGATCAAATTTGTTTCAAAAATAAAGGGGGATGCAACCACCCTGATTTTACTAAATTCTCTAAAACTAACAACAGTTCATTTATGTTCATGCAAAATACATCATAGACGTGATTGGAAGGTCTCAAGAGTGCCTCAAATCAATTTTGAAATCATGGATCCCTGAATATCCTGAAAGAAAAGGAAAATAGAAAGATTTCAGATACATTTTCTTTCATTAATTTACACAATTCGAATTGATATAACTGGCTATAGAATCTTATGATTCTGTATCTAGTTATTTTAGTAAATGAAATCTCATTTTATTTAATAAATAAAACAAACTAATTTAATAATGAAATATTGGTTATCCAGCAAACCAAATAATCTAACTTAAGAATAAAAAAAAACATGCTATTAATTTAAGAGATCATACATGTAACCATGCAATCAAATCGTATCATGAAACCTTGGAGATTACAATGGATGTAGCAGCCTCAACGTTTTTAAATATCACATGACCTGTGGTATTAATACGTTTTTCTTTCCCTTGGATGACAGAATCAAGCCTGTGGTTTTTGTTTGTTAAAACATTGATCTACTCTTTTAAAGCCTTAACCCGTGACTGTAGAAATGGGATATCAGCATAATATCTTTCAATCCACGATAGACAGACCTCACACTTTGACTCTGTGGCATTTGCACTAGAACAAACAATATTGTGGACCATAGAGCCCTCCATACGAATAGTAGATTCATTGCAAAGCTTAACACCCAGAAACTTTGGATTGTCTTTCAAATAGGGAGGTCAATTATCAACAAAGTTATAAAGTAGATCAAGCTGTGGCTCGAATGACTGAAAGTCTTTTAAAATGAGGAACCTCTCAATTTTAGAGTCTGAGCTTTCGTGAACTTCTATCATATTGATTGAAATCGGATGAGAATTAGACTAATTATGAAGTCTCCTAGAAATTAGCCTACCATCTCTTTTGTTTTTAAAATCGATATCAATATTACTCTTAAATCTCTTTCCTATAGGTTTCTTTATGTTTATAACATAATCATTTGGATGTGTAATTTGCTGACTAGCCTATTGAGTGACCTTGGGATCGATCAAGGGTTCTTTGTTTGGGGAAGAGACACAAGTCTGGGGAGGTGAAAGAGATGTCGTCGGGTGGAAAAGGGTCTCCTCTACAATGAGTTTATATACCTCACCCAAATCAGGGTTACCATATCCATTTCGGGTTATGAACGAATCCTAGCTATCATTCTGTGACTCTAATTGATGTATGAGCATGATTTTAACTAGGCCATGATGAAAAAGGCTAGATTCTGACCGGTGTTTCTTATATCTTTTCCCCATTTTATAAAGACTCCTGAGTAAGTAATATGGCATATTCAAATGGAAATCCATAAAACTCATAAGCAGACACAAATGGTATAAAAATACAAGCCCGAAACATCCCTCACAGGTAACAAATTGCTTTACCACAGTGAGAATATTATTCCACCGAGCTTTTAGGAATGAAATGGGCATACCTTTATCACAGATTGTTATTTTATGAGATGTAAACAACAGGGTCCAAGGAACTTCTTCCACTTTTGTGTTTTTAAACCATCTCTGACTACTTGCTGGTAACCTTGTGGCTTGACTCAGAAACTCCTAGGTAACTTCCAGTTGCACATCACCAACTTTCACTCTACAACAATCAAAGGATAAGGCAAATTCTTGGGCAACCTGTAAATTGAAACCCTGAAACTTCCTGATGAAAACGAGCCAACCATTTCTTTCCAAATCTTCTCTAGCATCATCGTATGAGAGCAGGGTTTGGATACTGTTTGGTTAAATTCTCATGAAAGGAGCCATACTGGATGGGAGGGTAATCAAACAAACACAAAATATAGGTAGGGTTTGTGAAAACAAAAAAGATCCATAACCCCGAGCCCAACAATGAACGTTGTAAAGGCTCATACAATGGTATAGTCGTTTAATTAAAATGCATGCGAAGAGGTTTGCAAAACCCGAGGCCATCCTTAGAGATAATGGCAATCTGCAAATCATATACCACCTTGCATTCAGTACAAGCTAGGAACAAAGTATTAAAATGAAGATGAGTGCCCACATCATGAGTTTAATTGCAAATTTTGGGTAAAGAAATCGAAAAATCAAAAGTTTTGTAAAAGAAACCTAGGCAAGAATCAAACCAAAACCATACAAAAAATCAAATGGTGGGGGTCTTTTGTTCATAAAACCATCAATCTCTTAAGCATGCTTGGAATTGAAAGAGTAAAAAACAAAGAGAGTAACATTTTCATTTCAAGGAATCAAAACTCCATAGTAAATTATATAAACAATTTTCCTTCAATGAAATTTTAAAACATAATGGTAATTGCAGTCACAAGTTTTCAAGCTTTTAGTCATGAAAACAAAGCATGAATAGGCAATAGGTAAAAGAGACAATTTACAACTGTCGTTTCAAAAATTGCTCATGAAGAGTAACAAAATTTCATGACCCTGTGTAGGCAACTATGTGGATCATTTAATTGATATGGAAAAAATAACAATTATATTATTGTTGCCAACAATGGCGACATGCTGGGAGAAGCAGTTATCTCTGTAACACGAAGGAGTTCAAGTTAGAAAAATCTGAAAAACTTCAAATCGAAGAACAAATGAAAAGTCATTTGAACATCTCAAATAATCATGACGCAGTCTATTTTCAGATAACTTTTGTTTTTAAAGAAATGAAAACTGGTGACAAACTTGGAAAAAGAAAGCCACGATGTTAAGTTAAAATCTCCAATAATGTTGACAGGGCCACTGCAGCCAGCAGGCATCCATAGCCTCGACAGGGATGTCAATTAACCCACTCTGACGTCTGTATCCTATCCAAGAAATTTCAAATGAGAGAAAAGGATGCTTATGGCCAACACAAAGTTCATACCTGAGAATTTTCTTTTCCCTAACATTGCTTCACTGCCAGTAGGCCTGTTCAGTACCCTAACGAAGTTATCTTGGCGTCATGCATGCATTTACCCACTGCCAATAGACCTGTTCAGTGTCTCGATGGGTTTACAAACACTTCCCACAACTCTCTGAGAGTTTATTCACATTCTGATATAGTTTTAAAGATATTCAATAGAGTGGGGTGACACTGAAAATTCTAGTTTTTTAACACAACTTAATATGTCCACATGGATTTAAATTTTTCTAGCAAACCTTCATCAAGATCTGAAAAATAGTTCATTGATAAAACCAATTTTCAAGGATGGGGAGACGTCATCGAGTTTCTCTCTTAAAGAACAGGGACAGCAAAAAAAATATTTTTAAAGATGGTCATGAATACTTTCAAGTGCAGATTGAAACCGAGAAAACACTTTTCAAACAAAAAGTCATCTTTAACAAGCTACAATTTCAGAGAAATACAACAATTAATGTTCTAACAACTTGTAGCAGTTATTTTCGAGGGGAAGTATTATGTTTTCTGTGTCTGAGCTAGCCCATGGTGTAGGCATGTTTGTTTAAAAAAGAAAGACTGATAAACATAAATGAAAACAAAAACAAACCAGAAAAGAAAAACAAACAGCAAGGAAAGCAAAACAAAAAATATTTACAAAAGGCGTATGGGAGAGTCATCAGGTAAAGTACTTTTTGAGAGCTTGGCCATTCACCAGGAAGGTGTCTGGCTATCCCTCTAAATTCTATAGGAAAAAGGAACTAGGACCTAGTTTTTCAACAATTAAAAATGGTTCGAACGACAGGTTTTGAAGCTTAGTATGTTCTCCTTTCCCCTCATGAGGTTTGTCCCACTTAAGGACAAGATCGCCTACCTCAAAATTTATGTCTGAGGCAGAATTGGAATCAAACCAGTTTTTGACAATGAGTTGATGTTGATCCAATTTTTGTTTTTCTTGAGCCCTTACTTCTTCTAACTTCAACAAAGTGTTAATATGACTCTCCAAGGGAGGACAGTCTTCTTCTTGCACCTTCTGTGATAACTACAGAGATGGAAGAAGGACATGCGATGGAAGAATTGCTTCTCTACCGTAAATGAGAAAAAAGGGGGAATTGCCAACAACAATTTTAGGAGTTACCCTATCATCCCAGGTTGCGTTAAATAGTGCATTATACCAGTTTTTATGGTTTTTGGAGATCGTTCTCTTGATGATTTCGATCAGGTTTTTATTAGTTGATTATTCCAAACCATTGCCTTGAGGGTAATAGCTAGTAGAGTATTTTAAATTTATTCCTTTTTCTAGAGAGAAATCACTCATTTCAAGAGATGAAAAATAGGAAGCATTATCAAATACTAGGCAATCAGGAATACCGAAACGAGTGATAATATTTGAATTCAGGAAGGATATTACTTAGCTTGTGTTTACAACTTTTAATGGCCCAGCCTCGGACCATCTGGTGAAATAATCTATGGTTTTTATGATGTATTTATGTTGCTACGAAGATGTAGGGTTGATTGGGCCTATAATATCGAGGCCCCATTGCTGAAAAAGGGAGTCTATCGAAACTGGTTGCAACGGGAATGTTGGTTTCTGTACTCATCCAGATGCCTTTTGACAGATTACACACTTGCGGCACAAGGCATGGGCATCTTTGAAAAGAGTAGGCTAGTAATAACCTGCTCTTAATACTTTGTGGGCAGTGGCGTCTCCACCAAAATGCCCACCAGCTTCCCCTGTATGTAATTCCAATAAGACTTTTTTTGCTTCATCTTTTTCAAGACAACGCATAAGTATTCCATCGAAATTCTAGCGAAACAAAATACCATTTACCAGCTAAAAAGAAGCATATTTTAATCTCATTTCTCTCCTATTTTTTGGATTAAGGTGACGTGGGGCTGATCCGTGTATAAGATAAAACTTGATGTCGTCATGCCAAGGACTAGTAAGATTTTGTGACCAACAGATTTGATTTTGATCATGCTGATGTCGAATTAATGTATCAGTTTCATTTTGTTGTCCTATAGCTGAATCAGCAACCAATTTACATAAACCTTGGCCTCTAACGATCTATGCTGGGGTAATTTATATGTTGTATTATTGTAAGGATGTGACCCAATTTTCCCTTTTTTCACCTAGTTCTTTCTACACTAACAAATTTCTGAAAGTAGGGTAAGGGACAATGATTTTCGTCCTAGATTTCAGTAGATAAGATCAAAAGTGTTTTACCACTTTTAAAAAATCATAAGCCTGTTGATCTACTGATGGGTATTTAATTTTTTCTCCCTTGAAGGCTGAGCTCATAAAGGCAATTGGGACTTCGTTGTTTTCAACATATTTTTGGGTTAGGACAACAACATAAGACCGATCAGAGGAAAACATGTAGAGGGTGAAGTCTCGTGAAAAAACAGGGCTCATTAGAGAAGGAGCGTCTACTATAGCCTTTTTTATTGAGTCAAAAGCTAGACTTTCTAAAGGTCCCCAATGGTATTGTACATCCATTTTTATTAAATTTTGTAATGGTCTGACCATTTCTGAAAAACTGGGGATGAATCTCCTAACAAAGTTTATCTGACCTAAGAAAGATTGCATGGACTTTTTGGAAGAGGGAGGGGGCAATTTTGAAATGACTTGGGTCCTTCCAGGGTCAATAATCATCCCTTCATTTGATACAATGAATCTGAGGAGATTACCTTGTTCTACTGCGAAGACAGATTTTTTAAGATTTAAAGAAATGTCGTACTTACGACATTGCTGTACAACAGCTCTTAGATGGGCTACATGATTTCCTTTTTTCTTTGAGAAGATAGTGACATCATCTAGATAAACTAGTACAGATTGATTGATTAAGCCACAGAAAGTGATATCCATCACTCTCTAAAAAGTGGCACAAACATTTATGAGCCCAAAGGGCATCTTCCTATAAGCGTAGGTGCCCCATGGAGTACGAAAAGTGGTTTTGAGCTGGTCTGGGGGAGAAATGAGGACTTGGTTATATCCTAAAAAACCATCCAACAACGATAATCTTTCAAAACCAGATACTTGTTGAAGGATCTGTTCCATGGGAGGGATAGGGTAGTTTTCTTTATCAGACACTCGGTTTAAATTTTGGAAATCGACACATAGTCTGATTTCACCAGTCTTCTTCCTTACAGGGACAAGATTAGAGACCCATTGGGTATGTCTAACCGGGAATATTATTTTAACATTCAAGATTTTTTTTGGTTCCTTCTTGACTATCGGTTCAAGTTTTGGGTGCATCTTTCTTAATTTCTGTTGAAAAGGTTGGGTTTGGGGTTTCATGGGGATAATGTGTTGTATGATGTTAGGATCAAAGGTTTTTAAATCATCGTATGTCCAAGCAAAGACATATTTAAATTCCTTAAACAACTTAATAAATGTTGTCTTTTCTTGCTCAGAACATCCCAACCCCAAATTGATGCACTGTGGTTTATCTTTAGTTCCTAAATTTACTTTTTCATGTGTTAAGGAAGAACTATTCATTTTACAATTCATTGATTTTCTGAATTTATTGTGAAGATCATAAAATTTTTCTAATATAACCATAGATTTTGGGATAGAGTTTACCATATCCGATGTAGACTTCGGGGATCTTGGATCTGGTATTACTGCAAAATCGTGAAGGTTTTCGTCGTGGGTACCTTCGTCGATGACCGCGCCTTGGAAAGTCTCTTCCATGTGCAGAAATTTGATGATCTGTTGATCGTCATTGAAGACTCTCCAATTTGTGATATTGTCCGGGATGGATGGTCTGAACAACAACTCGATGGAAAATGCATTCAAAGAAAGGCCTTCTGCAAGAAAAAGTTTTGAGGCAACATTAGCTAACAAATCAGCCTCGGAATTATTCAATCTGGGAATAGAATTAATGTTAAATGCAAAAAAATTGTTCATCAAATTCCATACCTCAGTCTGATATCTTTTCAGGTGCGGAGATAAACAGTGGGTAGAATTTTTTACCTGTCTAACCACAATTTTTGAATCACCAAAGGCAGTCAAATTCTGAATCCTCAAATCTAATGTTTTCCTGAGACCTTGCAGAAGTTCTTCGTATTAGGTCATATTGTTTGTGCATTCAAATTCTAACCGGCAAGCGATCAAAGTTTTGTTACCTACTGGATCAATGAGCATGCACCCTACACCAGCGCCTTCCTTAGATTTAGATCCATCGAAGAAAAGAGACCAAATTTGATTTTCGTCAGGTGCATGTGTTGCGCCTGTTTCGTCACCTTAGTGAGAAAAATAGAGGTGCTTGCAAGCTTAGTTGGGTTTTCTAAGAAGGACAGCTGCAAGGAAAAGGGTTAGAGAAAGAAATATAAAACAACAACTAAGAATTAAACTAATAAATAAAACAACAACTAAATTAATGAACATAGGGACATAAAGACAAAAGAAACAATGAGACCCATGTCACCAATGATAAGGATGATATTAGTTGAAGAAAATATCGAGAAGAAAGAGGACTATGAGTCCCTTCTTCCTCCAAGGGAGGGCTCTTGGACCCCCACAAATAAGCTCTTCTTACAACTTTGAAAATAAAAATAAAAATGGTGAAAGAACTCTTTGCTAATCCACTCAAGGGGTGAGATGAATTGCCCAATGCAATGATTCAAGTATATTCTTGGAAAGGATAGAAGATTCCTCAAGAGAATAATGGAAGCATAACTTTGCTATGAATTCCTTGAAAAATGAAGTGTAACCATGGCCTTTTTATAGCATTACTTTGAGGTATTGTCCAACTAGTTTGAAGTGTGTAAAGAGGCTAATTAGGGAATTTCTAAGTCTTTGACTAGCCACCCAGTCGAAACCAGTGGGTGGGAAGCCAACCACTCTCATAAATGCATCGTTTCTCAGGTGTGCGGCTTTTTGCAACAACAGTCGTGCATCGTGCACGTTTGCACGATTTCTGCATTCCTATTTTGTGCATGTGCGTGCGCGCCTAGTGTCTTCATAGCGCCCTTTAATCTTTGCACTAGTTGTATAGTTTTTGACCCTTTGGGAATGATTTTGTGATATTTTTGGTCCATGGGTGACCTCATAACTATTTGGCGATGCTAAATTCCTTTAACCATTTGCTAACGAAATTTAAGTGATAATAGATGCCCTTTGATGGATGAGGTTAGGAGCATACGTATAGCCGAAATCCATCAATGTTTCTTCTACTGAGAGTGTTGTTGTAAGAGAGAGTGATAGTGGGATTGTGCAGAGCTATCTGTTGGAGGGAGAAAGGAACCTGTAGAACCCAAACTTCCATAAGGTGTCTATAAATAAACTGTGTACAAACGAGGCGGGCATGCCCCATGCTCGAGTGATGTACCTCAAAAGGGAATGAAGTGTTGATGTAGACAACTGTAGCGCCCTCGAGGGCGGTCGTGATAAAGGTAGAAGACAATTATGCGGAGGAACTTACTCTGAACAATAGACAGTGATATCTGTAAGAAGTATTGTGGATTCTGTAGGCATTGATAGCCCATCCAGGTTCAGAGGTCTTCGGCAAGTATAAGAAATAACTGCAATAGTCACAAAGTAAGACCCACCGTAACATGAGAAAGTGTTGATGTCAAATGTTATGGGGGCCAATGATAGTAGGGAACAATTGTGATTCTCCCTATGCCATCCAAGATCTCTCATTGGATAGGTAATGAGAATCAAGATACTGTCACCCTTCTAGAAAACTGTGTTGATGTCGACAAAAGGGAGACGTGACTCCTAGAAGCAGAGGGCTTCGTGAAATCTATGAGGTGAGGTTAGGAATTGGAGGAAGTACATGGTTGAAGTCAAGATGTATGGAGACTCAAGACTGCCCTTGGTTGGGGGTATATGCGAAGTAGAAGTGGCTGCAACCATTCAACTAAGTTGAGTGTCAGGGAGAGAACAAGACGTGAGATAAGTTGTGCCAGAGGCAGGACAAAGTGAATAAACTCAGAGGGCAGAGGTAAGTGGCCCGTGGGATACATAGAGGATATGGATGATGTCAATAAGGGTAGATGATAAAGAGTGCCCCAACCAAGGGCGACATGGCTTGTGTTTGCCAAAAATGGAAGAAGGTCACCAAAGGTGATGACAAAAAGGTAATGTAGATGCTGGAAACAAAGGCATTTGTACAATAAATAAAGAATACTTTGGGATAAGTGTACAAATACAGAAACGGGTGCCCCACTGTAACATGGTTGGCCCAGGAGGGCACAATTTTCTTGGAGAATTGGTGGAGGGTGGGGGGCCCATGGGTGGGTTTCTGTATGAGGTAGGTGAAATGAAGGGAAATTTGCAGATGGGCAAATTGATTGTGGATGAAATGGAGGGTTCATGATACTGTGGAGGTGCAGTCAAAAATAGAACCTTGAAGAGATAATCTAGGATTCCAGTGGGAAAGCTAGCAAAATGAGGAGAATGAGTATGTTGTTGATTTGCAACATAATGGAAGACTATCATGACTCCCATCCCTAATAGGGTTGCAAAACAACATGAGTGTCAATGTGAAAAAGGGTGCTATGAATGGGACAACTCATGTGGGGGAGTGTGCTATCGGGTGACAGTAACGAAGATGCAAATGGAGGTGTTGGTACTGTGGAGCAAGAAATGGGGGTCCTAGAGGCAAATGTCAGAGGTTGTGACTGGAGATGCAAGTGAGATTCAGAGGGAATGACTACATGCTAGTGTTGAGTATATACCTAAAGGGGTTGCGTTGATGTATGATGACCAAGTACCTGCACACCTGAAAACAAAATACCCAAAGTGAACAATATCTGAAGAGAATCGAACATACAAGCATTTACTTGATAATTTTTGAATATGTGCATGTGTGCCTGGTCAGGGTATGAAAAAATGGTGTCCCACGGGCTTAGGATAAAAGAGGCCTAAGGACTATCATGATGTAGATGACAGGATGTTGATCCTGTGGCTGAAGATGGATCAAGAAATGGACACCTGGAGCTCCCAGAATGGTGAGTGGAAGTTTGACGAAAAGGCCTATATATAGCTGTAGGGTTCACATTGCCACCTCATTTGTACTTGCTACTATAGTGACTGGACGAGAAGTTTATAGAGGATATTTTGAGATTCTGGGAGGATGAGGCATCTAATCGAGGACTAGGGAGCTTCAGGTTAGTGGTTTGATCATCCTGCATAGAATTAGGGTTTCCATTTTTGGGCAGGGGCTGTATGGAGGGCCGTACATGGGATTTTGATGGGTGTAGGCCCCCATGTGCATGGGCGATCCAGAAGTATGCGCGCACAAGTGTGATTCTACCCACTAGATAGGTGTGCATGGGGGCGTCTGTAAGGGGGACAAAGGCATGCACTATGTGCACGCCTGTTGGCTACATAGTTGTGCATGTGTGTGCGGATGTGTATTGGACAAGCGTGCTTTAATGCGCACCTGTTTTCGTGACAGGGGTGCATGAAGGTACCCCTATATGCTGAACATGAACGCACTCGTGCACGCCTGAAGGATGGACAGGCGCGCCTGAGTGTGCACCTGTGGAGTGGACAGGTGCACATACGTGCACACCTGTGGAGTGAACAGGCACGCATGTGTGCGTGCCTATGGGTTAAACAGCCGCACCTTGGAGGCAAGGTTGACGGGTGTAAAACTTATCCTTTTAATGTTGTTTATGGTCTATTTGGCTGATTTAGGACTATTTTATGTGGCTGCAGGCGATCATTTTTCACGATGCTCATTGGTTGGTGAGAGCAAGATTGGTCCTAGCTGAGAGATGCTGTGGCAATTGAGGATCCAGGGGTACGTGCTACTTTGGAAGCTTGTGGGATTCTGAAGTTATTTGAGTGCCCATTGATACGGGTGCAGGAGTATCTCCTGCAGTTCTTTATCTGGATCTGGAGTCTGGACCTGAATTGTTTCTTAGTGCAAGGAGAGCAGATTTCCTTCACTGTGGTGGAGGACATATATTTTTTGACTGGGCACCCATTTCGGGGAACACCCCTACCAGCGGAGCTGGTGTTACGTAGGGATGTGGCGCTAGTGACAGTGGGTCGGAGGTACTATTCAGGGGTGAACTTTATGTCAAGCACTATTGTGAGCATTGGGGCGATAGATGCTCTAGCACATCGTTGTATAGGAGCGATGATTGTGAGAGCATATGGGTCCCTTGCGACGCAGCGGATCAGTGGTGGTCAGTTGTGTGTGATGGAGAGGGTACTGGCTGTTGAGCACTTCGCCTAGGGGCTTACGCTGCATGGCAGGATGGTAGGGTAGTTGGACCACTGTTGGTCCATGGATACAGGAGAGTTTGCCTTTGGGTCCATCCTAGTGGCCTAGTTTTTGGAGAGGGTGCCTATGTTGTGAGCTAGGATTTTATTGGGTGCGCCTGGGGCGTAAGAGCCATGACTAAAGCAGTGGTTGACTGTTTTTATTTGCCACGGTGGTGGTGAGGGTGGCCACTTCTTTATAGCTAAGGCGACGCAGGTGTGGCGGCAGATGCTACAGGTGATATTGCAGTTTCCCTATGCTGGTGTTGACTTCCGAGAGGATCCGAACATGGTGTTACCTCCAGGGGAGGGATTTTACCATCGAGGTATGTTGATGAGTTTTATATATATGTTTTTTGAGTTAGCATGACATATGTATATGATATAGATGTTGATACTATCTGTTGCTTGTTTGTGTGTGCAGATGTGGCACCTCACGGGCACGAGGTGGAGTTGTTGAGAGTGCCAGCTCGCCAGGAGCTGGAGAGACCGCTGCGGGGAGGGCCATGGGTAGGAGAGAGACGTTGACATGATGATGCTGGGGCGAGACTAGCTAATCTTGAGAGAGTAGTGAGGAGACGCCAGTTTGATGACCCAGGTGCCGATCCATCACATGCTCCTCCAGCGGATGCCAGAGCAGATTTTGAGGACATATGCCATCGCCTGGAGGCAGTGCTACAGGGCATGTCTGAGGGCATGTGGTCATGTATCCAGGATGAGGGCATCCTAGAGAAGTGTGTGGGGATTCCACCGCCATGGTGGGTCGTGGTATGACGGGAAACAGTAGCAGGTGCTATTATGACCAGACGGTTACCTCTTGGTTAGGAGGGACCAATAGTGGGTGGGGGACCACTGCCCGAGGGAGGGGCAGGAGGTGGTGCTATAGAGTCACCTTGAGTGGTGCTCTATGTATTTTTGTATTTTTGTATATAGGATGGTGAGCCCATTTTGTATCAAGGTGCTTCACTGGCCTGCGGATACTTGTATTTTTTGTATGTAAACATTTGGATGTTACTGTAGACTGTTTTATATATACATGAGTATAAATTTTGAGATATATGTGCTGTTTACATGTGTTTTGTTAATGTGTTGATGATTTTTAATCTATATATGTTGTGATAGGTTGTTGATATGTTTATGTATGTGTAGAGGTATCTTGATGTGATATCTGCCAGTCTAACACAATATTAGTGTTATAACCCCAAATTGCACTATCCCTGCTTACCTGGCATCAGGCCTACTCATGCCTCTTCCTAGCCAAAGCCACACTGAGAAATTCCTCAAAAAACCACTTAAAACAAGCAACCCGCACCCTAACTTCTCACTGGGCGCGGGCAACCGCTTGTTGTCCTTATACTACATGCGG
>JASDQU010243700.1:93656-113428 GCA_032191745.1 Picea mariana | reverse complement strand
TGTGCTTTTTAATTTTTTAGCCATTTTTGTATAGTTTTGGCTCTTTTGCTGTGCTATGGAACTAATCCTTGTGCCATGAATGACTTTTTTTCTGTGCTGATGATGAGGAGTTCTTGTCACCCTGTGCAGACAAAATTTCAGTGATAACACCTATCATGCCAATATTTTTGTCTTTCTTTTTCAACCGACTGATGAAAGTCTACTAGAAATATGGTCTCTTCAAGTTATTCTAGTTCTGTAAGTCTCTGCACAATGGATTCCTCTTCTGTCATGCATGTGACTTGTGCAATATACAAACTTGGAGTGATGAACTCTACAAGCACCACTGCCTCTCTCCCATAAACCAACTGGAACGGTGTGTACCTGTGGAGTTTCTTTGTGGTTTTCCTGTAAGCCCATAGTACAACTGGAACTCGGTCATCCCAGTCCTGCCGGTTTGCACAACAGACCTTTGTTAGTCCCCTTTCTAGGATCTTGTTGGAGGCTTCGACTGTTCCATTGGCTTGTGGGTGGTATGGATGACTCTTGTGATGTTGAATAAAAAAAATATTTTGTAAGTGTTGTTATAGTGTTGCTAATAAAATGAGCTCCTTGATCATTGGTTAGGCTCCTAGGACATCCAAATCAAGTAATGATATTCTCGAAAATGAACTTGGTAGCAGTATCTGTCGAATAGTTTTGTACAACTACTTCTTCTGCCCATCGGGTAAGGTAATCAGTTGCGGTAATGATGTACCTAGATTTTGAATGTTTGGTTGTGGGGTTGATTGGTCCAATGAATTCAACTACCCATTTCTCAAATGATTGTAGAGCTCTGAATGGTTGTAGAGGTATTTCATCTCATGGTGACGGCTTGCCCACGCATTGACAAACATAACATGATTTAGCATATAATTTTTCATCCTTGAAGAGTGTTTCCCACCAAAGTCCTGCATGTAGATCTTTTTGTGCCATGGAATTTCCTCCTACGTGGCCTCCTACAACTCCACTATGGCATTCCCAGAGTATATCTTGCCTTTCATGATCCAGGACACACTGTTTGAGAATGTTTTCTAGTCCTAGTTTATAAAATTGTCTGGTTATCAACTGGTAATCTACTTCTCTAACAACCATATGGAATTTCTGGGTTGTGGAATAGATTTCAGGACATGCCCCTGTATTCAGAAATATTATTATGTCCTCCAGATATTCCGGTATGGCTTCAATCCTGAACAAATCTACATCTGGGAGCTAGTCATCTACCGCTCTGCCACTTTCCCCTGACTCTAACCTGGACAGGTGATCAGGTCCTATGTTGCGTCTTCCTGGCTTGATGATAAAGGAAAATTATTTTCCCAAAACTTGTTCTAGCACCTCATCTATAAAGGGTGTTGGGAAAGGGTCATGTACACATGCAAAGTTGAGACTTTTGTAGTCTACACAGACTCTAATATCCTCAATGTCTTTCTTGCTTTGAATAACTATCAGGCTAACCCACTCTGCTTCTTCGACTGCAAAAATGAGACCTACTTCTAACATCTTATCTATCTTCTTCTTAACTTTATCTTTTACTCTTGGGTTAAGACAGTATGGTCTATGTCTGACAATATTGGATCCTAGTTTGAACTCAATCTTCATTTCTCCCATGACTCCTTTGATTCCCTTTAACTCAGAAAAAGTCTTTGGGAACAAATCCTCATATTCCTGAAGTAAACTCTATATTTCCTAACTAATTTGATCATCCCAGTAGTCTCCACCATGGCTATCTTGGGTTGCTCTACGGTCCCTATGTTGATTTTGCACAATTTTAATGGGTGATTATAGGAACTATCAGTTTGGCTGGGTATGGTGTTTTGAATTTCTCTTCTCTCCTCTGTCTCTTTTATGGCTAGGTTTCTTAGTTCTTCTAAGTCATCTAGGATTTCTGAATCTTTGCTAATCTGCTAGAATTCTATAGGCGTCTCAGTTGAGGGAAAGTGGATATTTGTCTGAAGTTCTTGGCTATGTTTGGCACATACCACTAAGTTCGATTTCTGATTACCATTATCTGTAAAATAAATTATTTAATCGTTTGCAGGGCTACTTCAAGCTCGGGGTACCTACTTATGAATGAAAAGTCCTTGCAGAAATGAGTTTCCATTTTTTGCTAGTTGTTGGTTTGTCTTCTAGTTTCCTCATGTATAAACCAAGATTTCGGGATTGGACTTAGAGAGTGGGGAAATTACTGAATCCATAAGTGAGAGGGTATCCCTGCAACTTTCCACTGGGTCACGCACTATTTGATGTGTATTCTAGGATCCTATTCTCCGTTGAACAGTTGTGCAACTTGGAGATCTGTCTGCATCTATGATTCTAGTTGCTCCTTGTTCCGGAACTTGTATTTAATAGCTTGCTTCACCTCATTCCAAGTTCTGAGTATGACTTTATGATTAGCCCACCATCTGGTGGGGTTGTTCTAAAAGGCTACATCTAGTACTGAGATTCTTTGATCTTCTCTTACATCTTCCTCCAATTTGTGCAAAAAATGTCAAGATCTGAGGTGCCATCGTATACTGGTTTTTCTCTAACTTCGGTCCCAACCCATCTGGTCACTTTGATAGTTGTGCATCTTCTTGAGAATATTTCATGCGAACCTTGTTGCCAACTATCAAAATCCAATTTTGAATCTTCGTCTGCTAACTGCATACTTCTCCAACTTACTCACCCATCATCAGTGGGGTTTATATAATCATTTCTTATCCCACCTGTTATAGTGTACACCTGGTCCAAGTCTTCTCCCTCCATATTATTGTCTGTTGGTTCTGTATACCTGGGTCCTACATATGGGTCCAAAGGTTGAACTACCATTATTCCCTTGGCCTCAAAGGTCATGGTGTCTTTCTTTAAGTTGATTACTGCATAATTATCATAGGCCCAATCAATACCAAGTAGTGTAGGGTATGGGTCCTTATATCCCATGATCTCAATGACTTCAAAGTCAACCACTGTTTTTACTCCTGCTACATCTATTTCCACATTCTCCAGTATTCCTATGGGGAAGATACAATATTGGTTTTCCATTCTTAACTGAATTGAGGAATATGTTAGCCTCAGTTTTCCTAAGGCTTCCCAGGTCTTCTTAGGTAGAATGTTTACATCTGACCCTAGGTCCAACATGATGTCCTTAATTTCAAATTCATCTAATTGGGCTATTAATCTGAATTCCTTGTCGGTTCGTACTTTTCTTCGTTGCACTCTCTGAGTACTTTTCTTAGGAAGATTTTCCCTTATCCTTGATTCTAGGGGTTGTTTGTTTCCTAAAACTAGGTATAGCGCATTGCGCAACTTTTTTGTTAGTTGATCATTCCCTAGAATGTCAGAGAATAATTGAAACCAAAGGCCAACTACGTTTTGAGGTTGCTCAGGTTGTCTTGGTATAACTATAGGGTTTCTGGGTGTAGGGGGTAAAGCAAGGAATTGTGCCATCTTAGGGTAAATAGTCGGCTGGGGGGGTTCTCTCACATTTTAGGATTAGCAATATTTTGAAATACTTCTATGGCATATTTAAAGAACATATTTTTTTTAGAGGGTCGTACATGTCTCCCTTGGGTGTTTCTTTTGGGAACTGATGTAGAGTATCAACATCATCTCTTTTATTCACTCCTCCTTGAGTAACGATATTGAGGTTGGGAAATTGTCCCTTAGAAATCCACTTGATTTCTGAGCTGATAAGGTTATTTCCTCTTTTCCACACTCTGTCTTCCCACTTTTCTATTAACTTTAGATAGTCTTGCGTTGTGTTTCCATTGGTTTTGCAGTGAGAGAACCATGACTGCCTTGGATGAGGACAATATCTAGCCAAGTGACCTTGGTCATCATAGTTATAACGTCTTCTTGGTCCTCTTCCCCCAGTTCTTCCTCCTCTGAAGTCTCCTTCAGCTCCACCTCCTCGACCTCTTCCTGGTCCTTGAGGTTTTCATTCACCCTGAATGTTGTTCGGTCTAACCTATCTACAAGTACATCCAACGCTCTACATTGATTGGTAGTATGTGTGGTAGATGCACATAACCCACAGTGTACTGTGTTCGGTACTATCAAATATTTCTACATGATGGGGCACTGTCTTGGCCCATGCCCATGGGTTTAGTAGATTTCACAATACTCAACTGTTGGTTTTGCTTGGCCTCCTGGAAAAACATGATATGTGGTAGGGTTATGGAATGGTAAGTTCGTCGAAACTTGCGCAACTCCTCCCATGGGTCATGGTGCTGCTACCATCAGATTCCGAGGAGGTCCCATTCCCCTCATTTGTGGACATCCATTCGCCAAAGGAACTTCCGTATAAAATCCATTGCACCAAACCTATGGTCGTCCTAGTCTAGGTATCATCAGCTCCTGAATCTTTTCTGTGAGTGTCGATATCTACCCTTGTAGTTGTGCCAGGTTCACATCTACCTCGGGTTTGGTTACTCTCAGGTTCCCAGGGTATCCCTCCATGGCTTCAATCTTCATCTATTGTTCCAAGGCATTTGTTAACATAGCTATCCATTGTTGTGTTAGTGGAATCCGAGTCAGAGGCAGTAACCCTTGAATGTACCACTCCCTTTGATGTTCTTTGTAGATTGGATGTGCCAACATCCCTATGGAATCTTTGAACTTTTGGCTGTATTCCCAGGCGGATTCACCTTCCCACTACTGGATGTTGCGTAACTCCGATAGAGCCTATTGTTTTGATTGGGGTAGTTTGAATTTTGCTATGAACCTTGTCCATAGCTGGTCGAGTGTGAATGCTTGACCTTGCATCGCTGGAACTCCCAGCTCAATGATCTTCATGTACCAGTTGAGAGCGCGACCTCTCAAAGTAGTCTGTAACTCGACCAGCTTATTCGCATCCAAAGTCCCTCTAGATATCCAGATTTCTTCGCACAAGAACCAATGTTGCTCAACGTCTTCATCTTCCTTACCCCAAAATTCTGGGTATTGAGCAATTGAACCTCCCGCATGGCTGGCCATTGCTTATCTTGTTGTTCCTATCAATATGAATCCTAACGGTCCTACTTGAGATCTAACAGGGGATCCCAATATCTTCCCTGTAATCTCACTTTCTGGTTGTGACTGACTAATTAATTGTATTGGAACGGAACTAGCATGAGAAGGTAGTATCAGAATTACTGCTTGTATAGAAGACACTTGGGGTATGGGTGATTCGGGGCTGGCACCACTGGCTTCGGGGCTGTTTTCTTTGATCTAGGGGGTCTCATTTTCTTCCACTGGGATGATCTCTTCGACCAGATTCTCGATCTCTCCTGTTATCGGGGCTGAATATTCTCTTCCTTCTCCAAGATTCATGCCAACATCTTCCTCTCTCATATCTGCACCTTCTCCTTCTTGTCCCACCTCCCAGAGACTTCTTTCTCTCCACGTCTCTCTCTTGTTCAATCTTTGGCTGGCCAATCATTTCTGTCTTCTAATCTTCTGCAATTATTCCATTTGTCTTTCTTCTACTTCTCCCAATCCACCTTCTTTCCTTAACTTCTTGGACTGTCTTGCTTCTTTCTTGATCTTTCCACACCAACACTTCTCAACTATGGAGGCTCTCTTCAAGGCTAGCTCGTCTCTTAAGTCCATTTCTTGTTTTTTCTCCCCCATTTGTTAAATAACCCTTCCCATCTCTCATGCCATGACTCTCAACTCACCTCTCCCTACCCCAAGCGAGGGTGTTTATGCTTCCATATCAGTTGGGGACATAACCAACATCCCTTCCTCCATCAAGAAAACCTTAATCCACAGGGGGATTTCTCTCAACATCCTTCCTCTTGCATCTTTCTTGAAAATTTCCTTTTCTTGCGAGAAAGACTAGTGGTTCTCACCTACAAATTCAATTATGTATCCTTCTAGTGTGGTGTTGACCCAGAAATCCACAACTCATGTAACTGGACAATCCAGCCTTTGAAGTACTGATAGCTTCTCAGTATCCCATGCGCAGATCCTCTTAACCCATCCTTGGAACTCTAGATATTCTTGAAGCCTTTTTATCCAGCAGAAAAATTCTTCCGGGAATTTAACCCAGAAAATCTTGTACTAGTTGCTCGATCTTTCTGAGTAAAAGATTGATTCATGAGTGTTTTCCACTGATTTTCTCCTCAATTCTGCTTATTTCCATATGAAGGCATCACATTTCCTTTCCCACCATTTATCAATATTAGATCTATGGATCGGTGGAAGCATTCTCCCTACAGGTTCCCTTTTAAAACAGGTCCCAGCAACAAAACAATTTTGTTGGCGCGAGTTTGATTAGACCAGGGTCCTTCTCAAGTTACCAACAAAAGGTACCGTGTAGTCTAGAGCGTTGGCATTTTCATCTCCTCTGAAGAGAAGAAGTCTCACCCGAAGCGTTGTTGAGAAAAATAGATAGGGAAGGGTAGGGAAAAGACTTGAGAGGATCCATAGAGCCTTCAGGACTCATTCCTGATCTTGCATAGGAGCCATGAACATATCTGAAACATACATGTGCAAGAATTGAACCTACTTACATTGCTAGCAATCATTTAAACATAGAACCATCAACTAGAACTCATAATCCATAAGGAGATATTGTAATGCATAAGTAAACACATAGAGACACATCGTATTTGAAAATTTAGGTCCTTCTTCATATTATATTTGGAATCTTTCTCTAATTATAGACTCAGAATTACACAAAAGTGCGTTGTACAGACTCTTGGCTCTAGACTCAAGTCGCAGAGCTCCAATTATCAAACTGATAGATCCTATTCATTACAAACTCAAGACTTGACTTCACTCAACTTACAATGATCATCAAAAAATAATCCGACTGGTTAACAACAACAAGAATGACTAAATCAATCGACTCAACCACAACCCGACTAACCCTTTTACAATTATCCTAGCCAACCCTTTTACAATTATGTTTATCCCTATATATAAGTTGGTTTGTGTCTTCCTTCTCGGCTTGCACGTTTTCTTGTTTTGTTGAGACTGTGTGTTTCTAAGCTGGCATTGCGTTGACTTTCGCAACTTCTTTCTGTTGCTCTTTCTCCAAGCCTATGATGAATCTTGCACAACTCATGCTTAGTCAAAACTTGTGCAATTCCTTTATCTAAAATGAATGGCCCAATAGGCCGCACGATGACGAGTAAAAAAGTATTCTTGAAATATCTTTGGTTCTTGGGTGACTAGAGCTTCAAAAATTCTTTGAGTTTCAAGAATTAATTGTTCTGACCAGTTGGGTTCTTCGATAACTTCATCTACAACCATGGCTCGGGAACTCTCATCAATTTTAGGTATTTCCAGTCTCATTTTCTAAGTCTATCTCTTTCTTTTAGAAGAAGTATGTATGACGCGAGATTTTTACATATTTATCCTTGTAGGGTCTTTGTCGCTGCCATCATATGAGTTTTCGGTAGGTGTTTTTCTTATTTCCATGCTGGTACTTCTCGGTTTTGTTTTAGCTAGAGTACTTTTATGTGAAACACTAGGTGAATTAGGGATTTTGTTGGTCACTTCTCTGTCCTTTTGTCTGTAGCATCCATTATTTTTTCTATCTCTTGGATATCATTCAAAACTTCATTAGCTGAGGTCTCAGGCATGGATGATTTTAAGGATGGAAATTTATTTTAAAATGTAGAAACCTTGATGAATCTTGGTAATCCTTCATATGCCAACTATAATGTTTGGCGATATTTTTGTAAAAATGTTCAAATTTCTAAGGATTTTATATAATTTATATAACATTTTGGCGATTTTTAAGGTAAAATAATTTTTTCCTTTAGGATTTGGGTGAATCATTTTTAGAATAGCGAATCTGTTTTTGGGAAAAACCATGGAAAATTAGCCCATGAGAGAAATTTAGCCCCTAAAATCATCCATGGCTCTCGGGGAGGATTTGAATATATCTTCCTCCTTTTTGAATTTTTCATATTTAAAAAAATAAGAAGAATATTCCACTAGGGAAATGTGCATAGAAAATAGGTCATTAGGGTCGAAACCCTCGATGCATTCATCTTCTATCAAATTAAGTTGGTCAAATTGACCTGCAAATTCATCAAAATGAGAAATATGCTTGACAACAACTTCTCTAACTCTCCAGGGAAATGGAATGAACTACTTCTTCCTCTTTTCATTAAAGAAATGAGCCCAATACTTGTACTATCTACCTACTTCAACAAAAAAGTGTTTGTCAGATACATAGAAGGGGAGAAAAAAGGGTTTCTCTTTGAAACCGAATAATATTAGAACAATAAAATCCTTTGTAGTTTGAAAAAATCCTTTCTCTGAGAGAAAAGAGGCAGCATAAAGTGACAATCTCGACATGTTAGGACCAAAGTTTAACTTTTTGAACTCAGAAACAAAATTGTTGTGTCCCGAGTGGAAATTGTA
The DNA here is from genome assembly GCA_032191745.1 of Picea mariana. Lineage (NCBI taxonomy): Eukaryota > Viridiplantae > Streptophyta > Pinopsida > Pinales > Pinaceae > Picea > Picea mariana. The sequence continues at coordinate 105,070 of JASDQU010243700.1, read as the reverse complement.
TTGATCCATGTGTATCCATAAGGATGGATACTAGATAGATATTAGTTCCATGTTGAAATCGACATTCTTTTCCCTCACCAAGTCTTCGAAGATGTGGCAAGAGGTTATGGAAAATATAAAATAAGAAGTCGTATAGAATTTTTGGGTTGTTTTCAAACCACTCAATTGAAACGAAATTTCATTTGAAATAATGTTTCCCTAATCAATCAGGTCATCCTCATGTACAACAAAGTGAAGAATATAAACAACATTTCTCAGCACAGAGACCATGCACTCCAGTCCAATTATACATGAAAACAACCAACCAAATTATTTGTAGTAGTATTTTAAATAACTTTCATGGATCTTAGAGGCATTGGTATTAGCACTTGGGTTGGCCAAATACTTCTCAAGGAGCTCCGCTCCTCCTTTTTGTTCCTTAAGAAATTCATTAGCTTCCTCATTCTTGAACTGCATGGTGGTTTTTAGGATTTGTAGCATTCTCGTGATAACAAAAGGATCCAAGGAAATGGGTTGCTTCCCCTAAAATATAATTATTATTCTTTATGTATCAAATTTGTTTACACACTAGAGAACCAAATCCTTAAAGTCTGTAACCTCACATACACATCTAGCCAGTGTTATTCCTGAGCTCCAAACCTGGTTTGTCTCCTTCTCAATGGGACAGATATCCTTGTACCAATTTTAAGATTCCAACCACTGGAACTCATGGTATTCACATCCGAGAGTATTAATTGTATCTCCACAATAAAAATCCTTTCTCCTACTTGACTTAATTTACACTACTTTTTATTCTTACCAATAGGTGGCACTATTGTCGATATAACATTTTATAGCATGGAAATATTAATCCTCTATTTAATTTACCATGCATTTCCTTGATTATTAACCACCATAGCTCTTATTCCAATCTTACCGTCTTGTATGGTAATATTTAGAATTTATTAGAAATATTTACGAAATATTCACCACTATAATAACGATATTATGTTCACACAAGTGGTGGTTGACGTGGTGAGGGAAAATAAATGTGATCGGGAAATTGTGATGTGATATCATGGAAGATGGAAAATGGTTAAGTATGGAAGTGTGAAAAGGGGAACAAAGAGTGAAATATGGTGAATGTAGGACACAAGACATGGGAAATGGAAAAGTTAAGAATGGATGACTCCCACGTTCGCAAAGAGAAAAATAGACTAAGTATATGAAGAGGAATTTATGCAGGTCACAAAAGTGAATGGGTTTTTTTTGTAGAACATGGGATTGCGAGTTTTGGGACACATACATGAGGAAGAAAAGGTAAGTGGAAAAGACATGTGTCCCACATCCACATTCAAAGAAATGGCTAAGTACAAAAAAAGGTAAAGAGTAAAATTTGGAGGATGCAAAGCTAGAAGGATCATTTTGAGTGTTGTGTGACTATGGGACACGGGACATGAGGATTTTTGGGACATGAATGGGTTTGTGTCCCACAACGTGACTCCTACAATGCATAAAAATTAACTAAGTTTTGGGATTACAAGAAATAAAATGAGACTAAGTAAAAATACATGTTCTTGTGGGTCTGTGGACCTGGGGATTTGATGATAGCTTGACCCAAAACCTGCATTGAAATCGAAAAGAGAATAAGTAAATAAAATATGAGGAACACACAAAGACAAAGGAAAAATACTAAGGATGGATGTGTATGCACTAATTTTGATCAACGAATGTAGATAGACACTCCATAGTGACCTTGTAAATCCCCTTAGTCCTTACTAGAAGTATGGTCTTGGGTTTCCTTTCAAAGTAATTGAATGGGGTAAGAATCACTGATGTATATGGTTGTTCCATTCTGTAACATCCTCCAACCCATATAAAGGAAATTATAGTAAGGAATATACATAAAAATGAAATTTTTGCTAACTTATTTAATTCATTTACATTTAACTCATTTCCTGTATATTTCAGCTACAATTTAAAACAAATTTATCTACTGTCTATAACCAAAAAATAGACGCATCTATAGCATGATGATAATAAACATAAAATGCATCTAAATAACTCATTACAACAACATATAAATCACTTCCAAATACACAGAGTTCATGCACAATAATTAAACACATAATTTAACACAAGAAGAAGATAAAACACTTATCTTTTCACAAGAGTTGTGCAACCAAATTCTTGGGACTGACATTCCACCCAACCATAGACTGATTATTCCAAATCTCAATAGCCAGTCACCCCCAAGATGAGGCTAGAAATCCACAAAAGAGGGTGGTGTCAGCCCTCGACCAAGTTTTTGGATAATCTTGGTCATGTTGACCTATTTTGGGACTTCGACAGCCAGTCGAAGGAAGAGCACAAGGTGAAGCAGAGATCATGGAATCTCGACCCACTTTCAGGTCCCTTTTGGGTTTTTGGGAATATGTAATGGGAAAGGGATGTCGGCTCGTGGGTTTACCCATGCTTAGGCCCACTTTTTTAATGTATAAATAGATATCTAGGCATATATCGAAAGATATTGAGATGTGTGTAGTGTAAGCTAAGTGCTAATAGATTTTGTAAGTGCTTTGTGCATGAATGTAAGAGGCTTGCAGAGCTAAGTGAAAGTCTTTGTAATGAGTTGTGGAAGGCTTTATGCTGCAGTGCAAGGAATAAAGATCTAGCGAGCTGCACAGATATTTTGTCCTATGCGAAGAAGGTTTTTGGTGGCTCTGTGTTGTAACCAATTGAAGACACTAATCAAGAAGAAGAGTTGGTGGACGTAGCCCCAGGGTGGGGGTGAACCACGTAAATCTATGTGTTATTCTTTGTGCTTTGATTTGATGTGTTTATCCCTTCTTTTGCTAAGTGCTTCGATATATTTAAATATATCTACTTATGCTTTGTGCTTCTTAGAGGTGTGTGAATGTTATATCTGACATGTATGAAGATGATTAGTGTTGATCTACCGAATCTGATTTGTTTTACTATTTCTAAGTACTGAAATACCTTAGATCTAAGTGACTGTTGCGATGGTCTATGTTATTTGTGAAGTATAATAAGGGTTTAATATTGACGAATGATCGATGCTAAGTGCTCTGTAAGTGATATAATCACATATATGTGTCCCAACTAAGGTTGTAGACACCTGAGTCTTGCAACCACCCTTGCCTCTACCTTCGGTGAGAATTCATCTGCTTTGCAGGTGTTTCCAAAAGGGATGGTAGTTATGGTTTTTTTGGTGCTTTGTTGTAGTGTTGAACCTCGGGTCTGCCCCTGTCCCAATAAATGGTTCCGTTGTCGGGACCTAAAACTGTGATTTCTGGGAACTAAAGAAGAAGAATCTTTGTGTAAAGATTCGATCTGAAATCGTGGAAGCTCTGTGCATAGATCTGTTTCCCTAGTGCGCAACATCCTACTCGACCTGTGAAGCTTTGTGCCAAGAAAGAAAGGTCATATCTACAAGAAAAGAGGTTGATATTGAAGAAAAGAAGCAAGATCTGAATGCTTTGTGCTCTAAGAAAGGTAAAAGTGGAATTTTCTGATTAAAAGAGGTAAGATCTGTAAGCTCTGTGCTCTGATAAAGGTAAGAATAGTTAAAAGTTCTAGATCTGGAAGCTTTGTACTCTGTAAAAGTAAGATAAGTGGAAATTTTTGTTTCTAAAGCATGGATATAGGTATGTTTGATAGATTATGTCCTATCTTACAAACTAGGGCATTAATAGATGAAAGAAGGTTTGATATGAATAGATCTGGTAAGAATAGTGATAGATATGTTATACTTATGCATAGAAAGAATGTTTGGACTAAAAAATGGATGCAAAATCCTAGAAAGAATTTGTTGCAGGTTAGCTCCTATGATCATAGTGTGAAGTATAGAAGAGGTTGGGGATCATTTAAAATAAAGAGAGGATTAACCCTTTGTTACAGTTGCAGAAAATTGGGACATATAGCTAAGGAATGCCCTGGTGGAAGGCCTAGTTGTCTTTGTTGTAAATCTCTAGACCATGAAGTATTGGATTGCCCCAGAATGATTGCTAATCTTGAAGGAATGAATTTGAGTCAAGAGGCAGATCCAGATATAGAAGAACCCTAGAAAGAATCAGTGAAAGTATTTCTATAGATGAAAGAAACCTTGAATGACCATCGACATGTTAGGTTATCAGAGATCTTTAAAGAAAAATAATGAATCGAAGTAAGAATAGGGGAATTTGACATTGATTGTGTTCTGGATAAGGAAACAAAGATGAATATCATGACAAAGAGAACTTGGGAAGCTATAGGGAGGCCTGCTATGATTCCTTCATTAGGAGGAATAGGACTATTCAGAGGAAAATTGGTAAACCTATGTGGAAAACTCACTTAGATATCTATGAATTCTAATGGAACTTTGACTGAAGAAGATTTTTAGATTATAAATTTATTGAGGATAGCGCCCTATTTACCATGTTATTGGAAAAACTCTGGATTGATAGAGATCAAGCTAGACAAAAGGAAGAAGAAGAAGTTTTGGAACAACAGAAACAAGAGTTACAAGAATTCATGACCAGAAGGATCATACAGTTGATTGAAGAACAGGAGAACATATCAAAGCTATTTTGCACTAGAGACCCTGATGTTGAAGCTACAAGAACATTGGAAGAACCCCAGAAGACTGAAGTACCTATCCCAGACAAAGAAGATATATTACCCCTAAGTCCTAGGAGAGAACCTCAACAACGCGCAGTGACTATGCTAAAAGAAGATAGGAATCAGAATGAAAAAAGATATACCGAGTTGAAGACTACTGGAAAGAAGGCTAGAAAGATAAGTAACAAGAGGGCTAAGATTGAAAAGTTATAGAAGACCCCAGAGGGGGCATCACAGAAAGACAACATACAAAATGGGAGCTTCACCGAGATATCAGAACAATGGCCTGTGGCACTTCACCGTGGTGAAGCAATATACTCGTTGGGCCCAATATATCCATTCAAATTCCACCCCGAACGGACAGAAAAGAAGTAAAGGATTGTCATCAAACCATTGGACCGCACCATAATGGACATAACAATGTTAATAGAAGCTTCATACCCATTGCAAGTAGACCGTTTCCAAATTTCTTATTTAGTCCATCACGCCACACACCGAAAACACTTTTATCAAATGAGAATTTGAGCCCACAGATTAAGCTTATCTTTCACACTGATCATCGTCGTGTTGCCATCTATTTTATTGTAGTATTTGACTTAATCTTGAACCCAATTTAGTTAATCCCGAGCCTGCATGTCAGACGAGCTCAATGTTGCAGATAAAGTTGTTAAGGAAGTTCTGATCGATTTAATGACTGAGAGATTCATGTCAGAGTGTGGGTTATCTACAGGTGTACAGGCTTCATCCACAAGAAATGTGCAAGCATCTCCCTCCAGTGCTCGAGTCGGACCGTCCCGATCGGTCGATGAAAAGAAAACTCAGCATAAGGATGATCTTGCGAACGCTAAATTGATCCCAAGTATCCTACCTACCTACATTCCACCCCTGAGTGGTGAAATTAATCGGGATAGTGTGCCCAGAGACTTTGAGTACCCTTTAGTCACGACGTACCTACCCAAAGGGATACGCACAGTTTGCACAAACCAAAACAAGATTGCAGCACTGAATTTTAGTGACTTCAACCTCTGCGACATGAAGGTCTACAACATGCTCTCTCCATACAAGTACCTAACGAAGACAAAGAAAAATAATTCAAAGATCGTCCTTCATTCATGAACCCATAACCTCTTACTGTCTACATTGTTGAACATTATGAAGATCCTGCACTTTGGCAAACACTAGGAGGTGAATGCATGCATCAAGTTGTTGCTATCTTGTTACCACAGAGCTTACTTATGGTTAAACCATCACATAATAGTGGATCTGATGTTAATCAATCAGATCACGGGCTTAAGCATGCAAGGCCCTGAATTGCAATATTTTTATCCTGGAAAAACCACGGACAGAGCATTAGCGCAGAAGATTAAAGAAATGTATGGTGATGTTGAGAAAGGAACATGAGGCTACAAGGTAGCCTCTATCCAGAATGGCACAACGCACCTAGCCTGTCAACTAATTGCTGGGAAATTAGTTCACAAGAACCGGCCCACCCAAGTGACCGGATTCGTAGTCGACCTCATAGGGAAGTGCGTGGAGGGTGTACAGATGAATTGGGTGCAGTACTTGGTAAACCAGTTGGAGATCGACTGTAGAGAAGCCTAGGACCAAGGATATGAGTTCCATTTCAATTGGCTCCTGATCCTGATTTCGTTTATTGCATGGGAAATGCCGAAAGGTGCAACCTTCCCGGACATCGAACCCTTTGAACTTTTGGTTACAAAGTTCAGTACCCTGTGGTACTCGAACGACATGAACAAAAAATGGCAGTCAAATGTTGTGTTTCAAACTTGTTACAACCAGTTGAATTTATCCATCCAAGATGAACTACGCATGACCCCGAATACTCTCCATAGGTTTCGGCCTTTGATGAAATTCAGCATGGACTGCCATTTTATTTACATCACAATGCGTGCTAATGAGCACAAGTAACAGTTACAGTCCTATTATAAGTTGACAGAAGAAGACCTTGAAGAGATCACCAAGGAATGGTCAGTGAACCTCCTCATTCCCACGAACCCCGTATAAATCTCTGACATCGAGAGCCCAAAAACTATGCCGGATACACCAGGCATGAGGAAGACCAAGAAGGCTGAAGAGGTTCATGATGTAGGCAATGCCTCTATAAGGACTTCTTCCATTTCACTAGATGAAGCGGGTGATGGCAAAGAAGTAGAAGGAACAGACACGCAACAAAATAAAGGCAAGGGAACATCGCATAGAGACGAGGAGGACCCCTCTAAGAAAAGAAAGGTTTCTCCCCAGAAACTGTCATCATGGAAGAAAGTAAAAGCTACCCGGACTAAGTTCCAGACTGTCCTCACGCTCGACAACCTCAATTTCATCGTTGCAGACCTGAACGATGTTGCACTGGAGATAGTAGATACACAGGAGGTGAAGAAGGAGAAGATGTATAATCGTACTGAAATTGAACTCCAAGTAGTGCAACAGGCACTAGAGTCTATCCATGCAGTCTCCACTATGCCTCTGATAGTAGGAACACCAGAACTAGGAGATGAGCCATCTTAACTCTACCAGATTGTTGATACAGTCGAAGCTCACCTTCGACGGGCTCAAGAAGAAACAGAGGAAGCCACCCAAGCTTTAACACAGGTACATGGAGTTCTTATGGAGTAGAAAAACATGTCAGAATGAGAAAATATTGCTCTCCAAGAAAAATGGGATGCAGAGAAAGCAGAGCTACAAAAAAGCAAGGAATAGTTGCTTGTAGAGAAACTCGAGATAAAGGAACTGGTCAATAGAGCACTTTGCTCCGTGACCATCGTCAAAGTATAGAAAGAAGAACGGGTTCCATAGTAGGTGGCATAAATGGAAGGAGTAATCCAGAATCTCTAGCAATGAATCGCAGACCTAGAGCTCCGTGCAGTGCCCGAAACTCCACAAGAGATAAGGGACCAAAGGGAAACAACTGCTCGCAGGACAGTTATCAGATTAAAATATCTTTCCTTAGAGTGCAAGAATCTAAGTAACCAGAGCACCCAGACATATGAAAACCTTACAGAGAATACATAATTATAGACACTAGAATCGTAGCTCTAAGAAGCAAAACAACATGCGGATACACTACAGGCACAGCTGAAGCCCCTGTCTGCAGTAGATAGAATGAAAAGATCTCACAAAAAATGAACAACTCAGTAGAAGATCCATATGATCCAGAGAAAATTGATGGAAGTAAATCAACAAATCCAACCTGTACAAGACAAGGCATGCCTATTGTTTTTCGAGATCGAAAGCCAAGGGGAAGAGCTAGAATAGGTCGTCATCACCAAAGAAAAATGCCTAGAAGGACCAATAAATGACGCAATGATCTGGGAATTCACCGAGCAAGAGGCCATAGAAAAGCAGCAGGTTGAAGTAGCTCAAGGCATTTGAGGTTGAATCGCACAGACCAGAGTGACTCGGGATGAGTCACAGGTAAGTGTTGGGGGCCTGTTGGCCCTTGACCAAGTTTTAGGATAATCTTGGTCATGCTAACCTGTTTTGGGACTTCGAAAACCAATCGAAGGAAGAGTGCAAGGAAAAGCGGAGATCACAGAATCTCGGCCCACTTTCAGGTCCCTTTTGGGTTTTTGGGAATATTTAATGGGAAAGGGATGTCGGGCCGTGAGTTTACCCATGCTTAAGCCCACTTTTGTAATTTATAAATAGATATATAGGAATCTATCGGAAGGTATAGAGATGTATGTAATGTAATCTAAGTGTTAATAGATTTTGTAAGTGCTTTGTGCATGACTGTAAGAGGCTTGTAGAGCTAAGTGCAAGTCATTGTAAGGAGTTGTGGAAGGCCTTGTATTGTAGTGCAAGGAAGAAAAATCTAGTGAGCTGCACAAATCTTCTGTCCTATGTGAAGAAGGTTTTTGGTGGCTCTGTGCTGTAACTGATTGAAGATGCTAATAAAGAAGAAGAGTTGGTGGACGTAGCTCTAGGGTGGGGGTGAACCACGTAAATCTGTGTTATGATTTGTGCTTCGATTTGATGTGTTTATTCCTTCTTTTGCTAAGTGCTTTAATATATTTAGATAGATCTACTTATGCTTTGTGCTTCTTAGAAGTATGTGAATGTCAGATCTGACATGTATGAAGATGCTTAGTGTTGATCTATCGGATCTAATCTGTTTTACTATTGCTAAGTGCTAGAATACCTTAGGTCTAAGTGAATGTTGTGATGCTTTTTGCTATCTGCAAAGTATAATAAGGGTTTAATATTGACGAATGATCGATGCTAAGTGCTCCGTAAGAGATATAATCACAAATCGGTGTCCCAGCTAAGGTTGTAGACACCTGAGTCTTGCAACCACCCCTGAATCTACCTCAGGTGATACTTCATCTGCTTTGCAGGTGTTGTCGAATGGGCTGGTAGTTAGGGTTTTGTTGGTGCATTGTTGTAGCGTTGAACCCCGGGTTTTCCCCTATCCCAACGGGTGGTCTCTCACACTCCACTCACAACTCATAAAACTCTCAACCCAACTGATATTTTCCTACATATATCCTAATTTTCCACTAGCTCTCTTCCTCTTGACCTTTTCAATCCAAGGAATTTACCCCTTCACTGATCCCAGTCCCTCGGTGATGCAAGAGAATCGCTCCACCTCTGCACGCGCTAGACGATTAACATGTGTGATGTGCATTCAAGGAAGGGAGAGGCGTTGCCCTCTCATTTTTCCTCAAGAATCAAAATCGTGATCCAGGCATTAATGATGACAAGCTAGAAGATCCAAGTTGTGCCTTCACACAAGCTGGAGATAAGGTCGCCATTAAGTGGTTAACGGTGGAAAGGATATGCATCCAATTTGGAGCAGATTACCATCATTCTAATATTCCCTTAGACAGGCATTTTGAATGGTGATTTGACACCACTAGTTTATCTTGCAAGGTAATATCGTCGAGACCCTCTTGTATAAATCTCTGTATTGTTGCCAAGTAATGGTTGTTGGTTGTAGGTTGTAGGTAGATGCATAGGAGAGAACACAGAGAGGTGAGACATAGTTGTATCTCAAACTCCACTATTTTAATTTGACATTCCACCATTACTAGAAAATGATAGTTTTTCCTGTTATCGATTTCTGTATAATGGATATTGTGTTGTGAATGTCATTTATATGCATTTACGTTGTAGATGAATGTTAGAAATTGTTTGTAGGGATAGAGATATAGTTTTCTATATGTGAGTGTGTAGAATTAAGTCTAGTTCTCTAGGCTAACTGCAAGGAGTGCACAACAGAGAGAGGAAACTTTGCAATCTGACATAAGGAGGGCATCTCTAAACTTAGTGGACTCAAAAGGGAAGCTTCTAAGAGGGCACACCAAGTTAACTCATAGGCTCAAGAAGAAATTTCAAGGCGGTTAAGTACCTTGGAAAGAAAGACTGTGTAGGAGGAAGCATAACACAAAGTTACTGAATAATATGAAACACTCTACCAGGAGGGCATCGCGTTAGTGTGAGCGTGCATAAGGAAAACATAGTTGGAAGTGTTGGAATCCGTAAGAGAATCCCATAATTGCTGAACATTCTGAGGGAGGAAGGATTTGCAAGAGTGCATCGATAAAGGAAAGGAGATGCCTTAAGATGAAAAGATAGGTCGAGAGAGAAGCCGTCAAGAAGCATAGTAGGATGCAAGGAGTGCGCTCAAGAGACTGTAAGTCCATATTACAAGCTCAAGAGGAAGAGTGATAAACTTCTAGGAGGGTAAGAGAAAGTTCATCGAGCAACGGGGAAGCCTTGAAGGTTTTTAGGCTGAGCAAAGTCGTAGTAGAGTCTGCGTAGAACTCTGCAAGGAGTGCAGAAGGAGTTTGATAATAGCCTAAGTGTTGAGGGATAAATTTGCGCTAAGTGTGAAAAGGAGTCGAGGAATTTTCAAAGTCCAGAAGACAGTGAAATCATCCATTGTTGGAGGAGACAGGTGGCTGAAGATCGAGAGGTTTGGGAGTAAGAAATTTGGGAGGTTTTCCGAGAGAAAACAAGGATCTTCATGAAGTTACAAAGAGTGAGTGAATCCAAGATATTGGATCTGGAAGGGAACGCGGAAGAGATCTGTGTATTTCAAAGGGGGAACCCTTTAGAGAAAATCCAATAGGAAAGAATACCCGAGGAGTTGGGAGCCGATGTAATCCTAGCCGTCCATCGAGATAGGACACATGGTGTGAAATAAACACTTCGTTGGTTCAGATATTGGGTAAATAAGAATGGGAGAAGGAGGACTCGTGAATTATGAACTCATGAGTTGATCACATATGTTGATGGCGAGAGGGACAGGGACCGTAGATTTGGTCTCAAAGAATTCATCGATTCGAGAATCGAGAAAATGGGAGAAAGTAGTTCATGAAAGTTCTGAAGCACGAGATCGTGGAGGGAGTTGGCCCACGGTCGTAGTCCATGGTCACATCAAGGAGGATATATAGCACAGGGATCTAGCAGTGAGGCCTTAAGTTTTATGTCTCTTTCATCACCTAAATGAGAAAAATCAAGACACTTGTTGCGCCTCTTTCATCACCTTAGCAAGCAAAACAGAGGTGCTTTCAAGATTAGTTGGGTTTGCTAAGCTTAGTTGAGTTTTTTAGAAAAAATTTAGATGTGGTTGTTTGAGATATTGGGGGTGTGAACCAACCTCGTTGAAACTAAATGGGAGTGGATAGTTTTATCAAGAAAAGGGTGGGGTGTTTCGAAATCCCTTCGGAGGAAACTTACTTTGACCTCCACATTTCAAGAAGAAACTATGTGAGTGATAAGTGACTTTTGTGTGTGAATGAGTGAAAGTGTGCCAATGTTTTAATGAATTAGGTGTCACCTTGATGCATGTG
>JASDQU010243700.1:64874-81438 GCA_032191745.1 Picea mariana | reverse complement strand
CCCAACTGAGGTGGGGTAGGCTGCATGTCCTGTTGGGTGTTCATCACACCTTGGTGTGGAATGGGATTTTGCTGTATGGCTGGGGGGGTTGTTGCACGTATTTTTATGGGGCCTGTTGAGGGGAAGGCAATGCTGGAGGATGTGGTAGACTGCTTGAGTCTTTCAGTCGTTTAAAATCAGAAATTTGGGGGAAATGATGAGTATAATGACCGAACTCACCACAAAGGGCACAAGGGAAAAAGGTTTTGATAGTATTGTTATTTCTCCCTTAACGCCTGTTGTTATTTCCCCCCTGGGCATTCTGATTCCCTTGGTTCTGGTTGCCCCCAGTAGGTTGGTTTTGTTGGGGTTGATTCCCACCTTGACCTAGGTTGTTATTGTTCCTGTTTCTTCCTTTATTTTTGGCATTATTCGATGGATGGGTTGGATTTTCCATATTCAGCTGTTCGAAATTTTGATATTGTTGAACAGGAGAAGGTTGAACAAAGTTCACCCCAGCGTGAGGGTGTGGGGGTGCCATGGGCTGTGGAGGACCAGGGAATGGAAAGTATAGATTCTGTGGGACTTGTGATCTGTAAGGTACGCAGGAAGGCCTGACACTTTCACTAGTACTTAAAGTATAAGTTGAGGTAGAGGGGGTACCAGAACCTATTTGGATAGGTGGGTCTATTGGGGGTGCCAGCAGTGGCCCGCTGATGGGTGGAGGAATAGCAACAGGGTATGGTTGTTGATAAGGGGGTGGGGGGTAATAAGAGGTTCCCCCATACACCGACGGATATTGAGGTGTGCCATACATTGGTGGTGGTTGGGGTTGAGGACTGCAGTGTGTAGTATTACCAATCAATTCGTCTGCTGAGTGAGACATTCTGGGTTTGTCTTGACTGAATAGCACTAGTTTGGGGAGATCAGGAAGTACCATGTATAAGTACCCTGATTGTGAATAGATGAGGTCGTATTGTTGAGCCTTACTGATCGCTTCTTCTTTTGATTGAGGGAAGGTGGAAGCTACATCTCTACCGAGGAGAGAGACAAGTGATCTGAGAAACCAGTCAAGACACTGTTGTTTGGTGGTTTTAGCTTTGCACAAACTACATCGTCTACATCACTCGTGAATGTGATCAGTGACATGTGTGGCTGAGGTTTGTTTGAAATTAGAGAGTAGTTCAATACCATTGTCATGGAGGATTGGTAATTGGAAGAAGGTAAAAAATGCTTTGGCCAAGGACTCGAAAGTCGCATGGGACCCCGATTTTTTGTCTACATACCATTTGGCTAATGGGCCAGTGAGTGTGTGTTGAAATAATTGTAGTTTGATGGAATCATCCATAATTTTTTTGAAAGAGCACCATAGGTGGAAAGTCATGACATGGTTGGCAGGGTCATCTCCTGCCTTTCCTTCAAATTTGGGGATGTCGGAAGGTAGTTTGGTAGGCATTGCAGGCCATGTGGGGTCATGCAATATAGGATCATTTGTGAGTTTGCTTAGATCTGGTATGTTAAGAGAGGCCAAATATGGCATCTATAGTGGGGGTGGAGGATTAGCTCCAACCATGGTGTGAGTGTGTTGTGAACCTGACCCTTGAGGGGGGCTAGGTGGGTTGGTACTTCCCCCTTGAGAGGAAGTTGGTCCTCTGCTTCCATGTAGAGGAGAGCGGGTGGACGGAGGGACTTGGGAAGTGGACCCAAGTAATGTGGAACCAAGCAAAGTTTATCCTAAGACAGTGGCACTCACAGGAGTGTGTGAAGGTGGTGTCGATGAGTTGGCAAGACTAGGAACTCCCCCTAAAATAAGAGGGAGGTTTAGTAAGCGTCTGGAATGACGAGGGTTCTGTGGGTCCCCTATGATGTCCAACTAGCTGAGTGGATGTGTGAAAAATGTGATGAGAGAAAATAAACAAGATCCTTTGTTGCAAATTTTGAATTTTACATAATATATATATCTAGATCAGAATGTAATCAGAAGTGCATCATACATAAAGCGTTTTGAAAAAAAAACATATATGTTGTTAAGTGGGTTTTATCTGCATGGGGAATCAAAGAAAAACAATGCTCGTGTCCTAAAATACATAGCATCCTTCCTCTCAAATAGCACTGGACCTTCCAAAAGTACTCGACAGTGGGGTCTGAAGTCACCAGAAGTGAAACTAGTGAAGGATGAAATAATCAGTTATAATGAGGGGTAAAGGGGGCATATCCTGAAAGAGCTGGCGATATTTCCCAATAGACACACAAAATCTGATCAAGGTGAAATTGCAGCCCACAATTGCCACCTGGGTAGATGCCCTAAAATTTGGTCACTAGGTACCTTGGTCAAAGTGCAGCATTTAGATTTTTGGCCTAAGAAATGGGTCACGGGTTGGATCCCGTCCAAGAGGTGGGTGCCTCAAGGGTGGATGCACAGAACAACTGGGCCTCGGCCTTCAACCCTTCATGGGTATCTCCCTGCCTTATGGTGTTAGGAACAATTGACTTGGAGGATCTTCAGTTCCCTATTTGATCATTTCTATTGCTTTGACAATGTGAGAACCAGATAACAGGGAGTTTTTTGGATGTCTATCCCCGAAATCTTACCTAGACTAAAAAAATTCTTTTGGCACCTCCTGTGGAGGAAAAATTAGTGAGGTTTTTAGAAAAATTTTAGATGTGGTTGTTTGAGAGATTGGGGGTGTGAACCAACCTCGTTGAAATTAAATGGGAGTGGATAGTTTCGTCAAGAAAAGGGTGGGGTGTTTCAGAATCCCTTTGGAAGAAACTTACTTTGACCTCCACGTTTCAGGAAGAAACTATGTGAGTGATAAGTGACTTTTGTGTGTGAATGAGTGAAAGTGTGCCAATGTTTTAATCAATTAGGTGTCACCTTGTTGCATGTGGACCCCCACAAATAAGCTCTTCTTACAACTTTGAACGAAAATGGTGAAAGAATTTTTTTCTAATCCACTCAAAGGGTGAGATGGATTGCCAAATGCAATGATGCTGGTATACTCTTGATGAGAATAGAGGATTCCTCAAGAGAATAGTAGAAAAATAACTTTGCTATTGAATTCCTTAAAAAATGAAGTGCACCCATGGCCTTTTTATAGCACCTCTTTGAGGTATTGTGCAACCAACTTGTAGTGTGTAAAGAGGCTAATTAGGGCATTTCTAGGTCTTTGACCAGCCACCCAGTCAGATCCAATCCATATTTGAGTGTCAAATCAACTTGGAAGCTAAACCAGAAGTGGGTGGGAGGCCGACCACTCTCATAAATGCACCGTTCTCAAATGTGTGCAGCTTTTAGCGACCAAAGTCGCGCATCGGGTGCATGTGCGCTTTTCTTGCATTTCTGTTTTGCGCATGTGCACGCGCGCCCTGTGTAGTCATAGTGCACTTTAATTTTGTCACTGTTTATATAGTTTTTGACCCTTTGGAAATGCTTTTGTGGTAATTTGGTCCATGGGTGACCTCATAACTGTTTGACGATGCTGAATTCTTGTAACCATTTGTGGATGAAATTTCAGTGATAACAACGCTTACAAGCCCATTTGGGTTAGCTGGGCAGGAAAACAATGAATGAAAGATTTAGAAACATCAAGCAGTAGAAATAAACAAAAGACTAAGCTAATAACAATAAAATAAACTAAACTAGAGTGCATAAGGGAAATAGAACAAAAATAAACAACATTCATGTCACCAATGGATAAATTGTATTAGTGAGAAAACACCAAAGAGAAAGGGAGACTTATGGGTCCCCTCTTCCTCAAAGGGAGGGCTCTTGAACCCCCAATGATCGAGATCTTCTTACAAGTAACAAAATAGAAGGAAATGGTGAAGAAATTCCAAAGCTCATTGACTCAAGAGGTGATGTGAATAGCTTCAATGAAATGGTGCTTGTATACTCTTGATGAGGAAAGAGGATCCTCTAAGAGAATATAGGAAACATAACAATACAAATGAATTAATTGAAAATATAGTGCACCCATGGCCTCTTTTTATAGCAAAGCTTTGAGGCATTATTCAACCAGTATTTAGTGTGAACAAGGGGCTCTTTAGGGCACCCTTAGGTCTTTGGCCAGCCCCCCACTCAGATTCAGCTTGGATTGGGGTGTCAAATCGACTTGGAGGATGAACCAGAAGTGGCTGGAAGGCCGAACAACATCATAAATGCATCATTCTAAAGTGTGCACGGCTTTTTGCATCCACGGTCACGCATTGGGTGCATATGCACTTTTTCAGCATTATTCCACTGTCACAGTGCATGTGTTGCCTTTGTATCCTTAGTGCATGTTAATTTTTTAACCAGTTGTATAGTTTTGTGCCCTTTAGGGATGATTTTAAGGATGGAAATTTATTTTGAAATGTATAAACCTTAGTGAATCTTACTTATCCTTCATATGCAAACTATAAATGTTTGGCAATATTTTTGTAAAAATATTCAAATTTCTAAGGATTTTATAGAATTTTTATAAAATTTTGGCGATTATTAAGGTAATAAATTTTATCCTATAGAATTTGGGAAAATCATTTTTAAAATAGCGAATCTCGTTTTTGGAAAAACCATGGAAAATTAGCCCATGAGCATAATTTAGCCCCTAAAATCATCCATGGTGCCCTTTGGAAATTCATTTTATGAGCCATGGATAAACTAATGGGTGTTTGAAGATGTTGGATTCTCGTAACCGTTTGCAGATGAAATTCTAGTGATAACATTAAGAATTGAAAAGTGTTGAGGAGAGGGTCCATGGGTGCCACATAACCTACGCTGAGAAAGAAAAGTGCCTATGTCAAGTTAAATTGGTTCCACCAAGAGCCTGATGAAACATTCATTTCGATGACTTGAACAATCCTATACTTGGAGGTCAAGTCAGCCCCTCGAGAGAGATAAAAGGGGAAGGTTGGCGTCATAGTGGTATCAGAGCTTGAATTACTCTTAGGTAGTGGAGAGTGGACAAAAGGAGACACTTTGATACCAGAGTGGTATCAGAATTCAATTTTCATCTGTAGATTTTAGGAAAACGAGAAGCTGAAGATGCTCTCATTTGCAGAGTGAACAACAAACTTGATGTTAGGGCAGGTAGAAGGTGACTATGGCCATTGAATGTCATAAGCATGGTCAAGAAGAAGTCCATTTGCAAAGGAGAAGAATAGATATGGACAAGGAGCTCAGTGAAATCTGATCATAGATAGAGAAGCTAGCATTCAAGATGCAGTAGGAGGAAAAGGTACGATGGAGGTATGAATGGCCTTTGAAGAGAACAACTAAGTGGCCTGTTTGGAATTTGTTGGCTAGAGGGAAGAAACCGATGCTAAAAAGGTGGCTAAGGTATGGTGAAATCCTCAGTGATGAGGGACAGAGATCTAGTAGAGGTCCCGTAGGTTGTCAGGTGGGAAATGAGAAGGGATCAGTGGATCTCGTAAACTTCCAGGTGGGAAGAGGAGACATCCCATATTTCTAGGTGGGCAAGGGAGAAGAGATGAGCTCAGTTGAGAGTTCACATCACAGGATGTTGACAGATGAGAAGGAAGTAGAAGAAAGACCTCACTCAGATGAACATTCATACAAAATGGTGAATTGTGTGAATGAAGACGATGAGAATTTGAAAACTTCCACCATCGAAGGGGGAGATCAGAGGACCATTCTAATCATTGGAGGAGTTGAGATATTCCTACCAAGAGGCTAAGGAGAGTCTAGCACATATGTTGCGTATGTAGTAGAAGGACAACAAGCTGAGATTGTCATGAATGAAAAGGAACAGATACTGATGTCTGTCCCAACAGAAGGAGAACGCCCGTTTGAGTTACTCACTCAGTGGGAATTATATTTAATACATTGGAGGATTGGTTAGATAGTCCAGAACCAGAAGGTGGCTTCCAAGAGGTAGTCATTTTAGAGGAGGCACACCAACACAAGTTGCAACTGGAGGAAGATGGAATGGAACCAGTCAAAGAACTGACAGGAGTCGATCTGTTAGGAGAAGTGGTAGCTGAGAATAAGTTTAGTGATGAGAATTCTGTAGGGGTGGAAGTTGCAACAGAGTGGCAACATAAGGCCAAAAATGAAGAAGAAAAATTGGGAGATTAGTGTGATTTCCCCATGGAAAAGGAATATGTGCAACAAGGTAGTCTGCAATAGGAGAGCCAACCAATGGAGTAGCTGCATGAGGTGGTGGAGGAGATAAGGAAGATGATGTTGGATTTGATAGAGAAATTGGTCAGTATGAGGAATATGGATAGAAAGGAACCTGCATGAGCAGCAGGGATGATGTAGGAGAAGAAATAGTGAAGAAGAGGATCTTAGAGACAAATCCAAGAAACAATTTGGGATCCAAGAGGATTTCAACCACGTTGGAAAGCTCATGAGTAGGAGCTCGTGATTTTCGTAGCCATGGAGTATGATGCAAGAGCATTGCTCCACCTCAACATGTGTGATGTACATTGAGGGAAGGGAGAGGTGCCTCCTGTTGTTCTAGAGTCTATACTTAAGGCTAAAAAGTACATGGTCTAGGCAGCCGAAAGTGAGTAAAAAGATGAAAAGGGGAAAAATCAAACTTCAGGAAAAGGGAAGCTAAGGCTGATTTCTAAGTTGTCTCTGTCTTGCTTCCAAACGTTCCTAGATTCTTATATCCCATTCAATTGTGGCCCATGAAAGTTTGAGTTCAACCCCGGTGATGGCAATTTTAAGTATGGTGTCGAATATGTTCAAAGCAATGTTGGTTTGATCCGATAGGCCGGGTTCGATGTTGGGATGCCTTGCAAAGGGCACAGTCATGGAGAAATAGAAAATGAAAAGAAAGTTCGAGGTTTAAAATGCCACTTTATCTTTTTCTTTAACCGTATAAAAGAGAACATTCAAAAACTGTTACTAAGATAGAACACAAAACAAAGGCCTTCTCCTGTAACTGAGTTAACCTTTTAAAGAATCATGTATGAAATGTGAGAAAACATTAAGCAGTCGACAATGCAAGGCTCCTATCAAGGGAGAATCTCACATTGTAAACAAAAGAAGAAAAAGGCAAGAAGTAATCTGACAAAGCATAAAATATAGAGATCTAAAAAGTTCACAGGTCTTGTACCTGTTGATAGCCGATACAGAGGAAAAACTGCAAGAAATTAGACAACTAAAGTTGGTCACCACAGTAGAAGTTGCACTAAATTGTAGCTAAGCATTCATCAGAAATATATATGTGAAATGAAACTTAATATAATATAATATAGAAAACAAAACTCATAACTTAGTCTTCACGGAATCAGGAATCTTTGGATTGTTTTGTTTTAATTTTCAAATAGGAGAAAGTCTCTATTACAATCATCCAAGAAAGGTCCAGCCCCTATTCTCCCTTCAAAATGCATATTTATACAAAATCCTAAACACTAGAATCTCAATCGTTCTAGAAGTTTTCGGTTACAAAATGGGAAATTTATGTGTTTCACTTCTTTGTCTTTGTCCTCCTTCCTGCAGGTAGAACACCTTCCTTACCTTGCTCTTCAAGTTCTAAAAATAGAACAGGCAAACATCTGTCATTATTTGACACCAAAAGCCTGCCCTTTCACCTACTCGGTGCAAGTGATGCACCTCTCCACCAACTGGGCTATCAACCTAAAAGGCTCTTCTTGGTCGCTCACTTTAAGAGTATAACAATTCTTTGCCAACTGTGGTAAACTCTTTCCCACTTGTCGGTCCTCTGCGATGATGGAGCATAATTGTAAATTTGGCTGTACTAGCCATTTATCCATTTGGGTCATATCAACCTAGCTAATTTGGGATATCTCCACTTGCTGCTCCTCCATGCTTTCTTTGATGTCCAACAGATGTTTAGCTATATTGATTTTTCCCAATGTCCCAGCACTGCTCTCCTTATCAAGATGTAGCAAACCTTTACTTATTAAAGAGAATGTTTCCTGACAAAAATTCTTTACTTCGTTAGCTCTTTCCCTACTTTTCGATATGTTCTTCTCCCAGAACTTCAGCAGGATATCACCTTTGGTTTTCTCTACGATGGATAATTTTGAGGTGCTGACCATCTCTAGCTTCGCTATAGCTATAACAATGTCTTGGAAGGCGACCCGTCCTACCCTAACTTCTCTTTCTCTCGAGGAAATGTTCTCTAATTTCTTCTCTATCATCCAAAAAGTGTTTTGAATGGTTCTCACCTTTTCCAGTACATTTTGTTGAGCCGTAAGTACTTTATGTCATATTTCGATGGCCTGTGATCTAAACATTTCTATGTCTACAACCTGCTTCTCGACCACCTCCAATTTCGACTGCAACTCTATAATCTATTGCCCCTGCTGGCCTACCTGTGTTTGGCTAGTTTGCACCGACTAGCACACCTGATCAAGGTCGGACTTGAGCTTCTCAATTTCACACAGGTCGGCTGTTCGGGCTTCCTCAAGGCTCCTGCTCACCTCATCCCTGACATTCGCTTTGGTAGTAGCTACCTTAGCTTCCAATTTACTGATAAGGAGGTTATTTTGTTTCAACTGGGCCATCAAAGTCCCAAACAAGTATTGATTGGATGTAGCATAAGCCCCTAGCATCTCGGCTATCTCCTCTGCAAATTTTTCCTCTTTCGCGGCCCTCCCATCTATCATGATTTTAAATTTTTTAGCTACTGCGCCCTCTTTTTGATAAAATCCTTACCTTACCATGGCCTTTCTTTTCTTGTCAAAGAAAAATTCATTGGAAGGTAGCTCCCCTACAGAGATAGGAGTCAGTTATTCATTGAAAATCCATCCCTCGTCAAGATTCCCCTTTGTGAATTGCAAGGGTGTGACAATAGCAATCAGACTACCGATTTTCTTGGACGTTTGTTTCGGGGTGACTTCTATAACTGGCTCGTTTGGCATGAGTGAAAGTGAACCACCCAATCCCTGCAAAGGTATCTCCACTTGGCCTTGGGCCTGCTTTCCTGGCGTGCCCTTTTCGGGGTTTCCTCCCTGCTTCTGGGGCCCTTCGGCTCCTAGCTCTAAGGTTCCAGCCTCCCTAGTTTTCCCTTGGTCCTTATCCCCACTAAAAATCAAGTCCTTTTCACCTTTGGCTCCTGTTGGTTGTGCACCTACAGTCTATGGGATCTTACCTTGTAAAACTGGGGGAAGGAAGCTTCGTCGGTGTTCCTAAAACATGAAAAGATCAACCCTATCCCCAGCCGACAGGGATTGAATTTGGCTCAGAACCTCAGCATAGGATCTCACACCTCGGAAGATGTCATCATGAGGTGAGTGATCATGCTTGTATATTTTCAGGCCACAAATCACCATGTGATTACTCATGACCTTTTGTGGGTCATGTCTCCTGAACTCGATGTTTACAAATTTAAATTCCTCCAAGTCTGTAGCCTCGGATTTGGCGTGTCCGAAATCTAAAAAATAATACATATTAAAATGAATAGGAAAGGGCGTCCATACCTTCTTCGAAAAACCTTTAAGCTCTTTGCTTATGCCACCGAACACGATTTTCCTGGTGATTTCACAGCATACCAGCTTATCCCGCATGAATAGTGGTAGAGCATATGGGGGCACAGAGGTGCTGAAAACCCTGATGTATGAAAATTCTGCTTCTACATACCAGTCAACCACACTACTCAAGTTGGCAACGATTTTATTTGAGATTATGGGTGGTGTGTTACCGAAGATGGATACATGCATCGATACCATTACCCAATTGAAAATCTCATATATGAATTCTTTGGCCTTATCCTCCCAAAGTTTCGAGTGATAGACATGGATAGGCTCAGTACTAGATTAAGTCCAACTCCACTTCATTAGAGGGAAAGGTGTCATGAAACAAATGACATCCATGATGTAGGCGGACATAAAAAATGAAGTTGCTTTCCCACTCTCCTTCTGTGCTTGATATTCGGTAATTTGAATGGTTAAACTGCCTGACAACAGTTTGGCCCAGTCGAAAGAAAGCCCTTCAACAACTATATGAATCAGAGGCACTCATGGGAGGAAAAAGTCTGTAGTGTCCTCCCTCCCATACAACCTATAGGCCATCATTGCTATGTACCTGAATGGTGGCT
The DNA here is from genome assembly GCA_032191745.1 of Picea mariana. Taxonomy (NCBI): domain Eukaryota; kingdom Viridiplantae; phylum Streptophyta; class Pinopsida; order Pinales; family Pinaceae; genus Picea; species Picea mariana. The sequence continues at coordinate 71,440 of JASDQU010243700.1, read as the reverse complement.
CTAAGGAGGAGACTGAAGAAATTCCATTAGAATCTGCCATGAATTTTGTGGGGTGTAAAACCCAATCCCTGATCAGGTCAGACAAGTTTCTACCATATTGCTCGCATTCCTTCTCCTTGAAACCTTCCAGAAATTCGACATTGTGCGCGAAGTTTGGTGTGGGTGACAGCTGATACATTGCCTACAGATGCTCCAGTCTAAAAGTCCCAATCATCACCTTATGTTTGTTGATAATAGTCCTGGTTGGGATATCCACATGGTCTAGTGCCCATCTAATCATATCATAATAGGGAAGGAGTCGTGGCCTTGCCACTATTTTGTGCATTTCTGCCTGCATGATGATTTTGTACCTGGTGGCCAAATCATCTCTCTCATTATCACTAGAATCATCTGAACAATTTACCGATTCGGACTGAAGGATGTCAGAGATGTATGTCTAGGTTTTGACAGTATTAATACTTTGGGGTGGAGTAATGGAAACAGCATCAGAGCCCTGACCTGAACTTTTGGCAGCCGCCTTGAACACCTTTCATGGAGCAATGAAAGAGAATTTTGTACGCATATCACCTTATTCATTTAAACTTTGCGTGAGTCCTTGCTGACAGAACAATCAAATAATTTAATGGAAAGATTTAGGCGTGAGACGAGATATTATTTTCCAATAACTCAACAAGATTCAAATCAATGCCATAAATGTTTAAAAGATTTGTGATAATAAAGAAATGCGGAAACATTCAAAAAACTCATCTGTGTACTGTGTATGTTAAAGGCCCTTTAAGGCATTAATTAATTTAGTTAATTTGTTTAAATTTATACCTTCAACTCTTGAAACCTCTTTTCAGCTTTCACCATCTCGGGCAATTTCCTTCCCAGTCCTGGAATCCAAAATACCTGAAATCGTGATGGCGCGATTTAGTTAAAAAATCGTGATTAGGATTAAGTTCTTAATTAAACCATGCCTAATTAATAGAAATCACGACTTTGCGACTCGGGGCTATGAAGGTATATTTTTTTGGGAGAGCGATCACCGAGTCGTGAAACCCTGACGGTGCTTAACTAGGGTTTAAAATGACTTACCCCTGACACTAACCTGGGTAAAATTTTAAAAGTGTTTCGCGACTTCACACATCAGAGTTTGGAAACCTTACAACTTGTAAATCCCGAAGTGCGATAGCACAAGGTAATAAAAGTGATAGACTCACTTAAAGGTTAGGTGACGATGACTTAGGACTATAGCGGCTATTGCCACTTCGCATGTTGGGGTAAACTTTTGATTTCAAGAATTAAATTTCAACGCTTGTAAAAGGCGGCTCCAACATAGGCTCCAACTAGGGATCCCATCTTCCTGTGAGACAGGAAAAAAAATAGATCACATGCCTGTATTGGGTAAATGGAGTCATTGGTTTCTTTCTGCGAAACTTGTTTTAGGAAGGGGGTATAGAGGGAAAAAGAGATTTCATCCTTACCTTTGGAAAGATTTTCAACATTCAATTGTGTTCTAAACTCAGCTGCATCCCTTTTGATGAATTTCTCCTTCTCGATATTGAATTCAGGTCTGCTTTAAGATAATCGAAACAGTCCTAGGAAATTCAACAGATCCTATGGATTTTGGCTTGCATCAAACGAAGTAAATTTCATGCTTTTAATCGGGGGGGGACCTGTATAAACTTGGGATGCCAATTCGGTTTCGAAAAGGATGGTTACCAAAGTAGAGTGAAAAATACATATGACATCCTCACAGATATATTAGATGTTGCTTCACTACTAGCGAGCTTGTTTAGTACCCTGGTGAAGTTATCTGGCCCTTTTTTATTGAATTTCCTTTCACCACTTCGAATTGTAATTATGCATTTAAAAGATGAGATGGGGGCAATAATTTATGAATTTCCTTTCATCATCTTCTTGGACTAGATGGGGGCAATCAAATATGAATTTCCTTTCATCATCTGTCTTATATTTTACTTTTCAAAACACAAAGTTAGGGCAATTAGTTTGTATAAGGCATACTAGGGATGATATCTGTGTAATATTCGCAGTGGAGGTCTATCAACTTGCTTTGATTACTCGGGACCAACCTTCTCTCAACTTTCAAAACACCTTAGCCCACAGGGAAAAAGGGAAAAATGACTTCTAGGGGCCTTCCTTTAAGCAAGCCTCAATCCTTTGAAGACTGTTAAAAAACCTAGAAGAGTTAGGATCAACCTACACATAACTTTGTTTAGTAGGATATTGAGGAGTTTATGAAGACTGGATTACTTTCCAAGGTCTATTTTCTAGCTTCCAAAGCTAAAATGTAACCTCTTCTTCCCCTGGAGGAAACCTAGAAAGGTGTCTAGTTTTGAAGAAGGTAAATCCGGGGAAAGAAAAAAGGGCGATGGACAAAGGCCTAGACTTCAAAAAAACAGGGGTCATGGATTAAACCCAACTCTCAGAACCCTTTCGCAGAGACGCTTTACTCCCTTGGCTTATTTTAATTACCTCTTATGTTTATCTGGGTGAAACCTTTAGGGCCCAAAGTAAGAATTTGTTCTTTTAATGACATATCAGGTGAAAACGACATAGTTCTGAGACCGTCATGGCACTTTAGTGATACTTTTGCGAAAAACAAACATCCCCGAAATCTCGTACCTTTGCCTTACCATTTCGTTCTTCTTCTAAAATAACGGATTTTTTTTTTTATCACTCGTTTTCGGTGAATTTAGTCTCCAACATATGATCGTATATTTATTCCTTTCGCTCATTTGGAATGCAATCCAGGATCTTGTAAGGGAACAACGAAAAGAGAATTAGGGCTTTTAAAAGAACTGAATGCATTAAAATTTCGTATCTCTACTTCTAGAAAAACACTGACCTATTTTATTTGTGATGAAAGTAGACTTACCGAAGAAAAATTCTGAAATAAAAAGGAAAACACAAATCAGTATATACAATGGAAATTTTGGAAACCATTTATTGGATACAGTGTTTTAAATGACGCCCATTGACAGGGGTGTTGAGGATTTTACCGTCCAAATTCTCTAATAGAAACGATTTTTTCCCTTCAGGAGCTGTGAATTTGAACAGTCTATACCAGATATGATCAAATTTACCATGCTTTGCTGAGTCTTCCTTCCTAGCATCCCATTTCAAAACCAAATCGTTGGGGATAAATTCTCTGTCCTTGGCCTTACGATCGAATAACGCTTTCATGTTGTCCTGGTATTTCTGCAGCCTTTCATCCACTTCGGCCCTGTGCTATTGGACTTTAATCAGCTGGTTTATTCTTCTTGTGACATGGTTTGGTTCTTCTTTCTCATCTTTCCAAAGTTTCATTACAGGAAGTGCTAGATTTATAGGTAATACTATGTTGGTCCTGTATACCATTTGGAATGGAGAAGTGCCGATAGATTTTTTTGTACCTATCCGATTTGCCCACAAAGCGTATTTCAAATGCACATGCCAAGATTTTTTGTTTTCGCTCAGCACTTTCTTAATTATAGAGATTAGACTCTTGTTTGAATACTTGGCTATCCCATTTCCTTGGGGGTAATATGTCATGGAATGATCGAGCATGATATTGTACTTTTGGAAAAAGATGACTATAGCCATAGATTTAAAATCCTAGGCATTATCTATGACTATCCTTCGGGGGCAGCCGAATATAGACAAAATGTTCTCTTTTAGGAAATCCATTACCACTGAATCCATTGCCTTTCTAGTTGGAATGGCCTCCACCCATTTGGTGAAGTAATCTATAGCAGTCAGGAACTATTTATGTTGAGCGCTAGAATGAGGGTTAATTTCACCTATAAAATCTAGTCCCCATTGTTGAAACGGGGCTTCCATTTTGAACGGAACCAATGGTAGTGCTGAGAGTTTGTGCTTGCCTGCGAAAAATTGGCAAGGGTTACAGGCTCTAACTTTGGCGTTGATATCTGAGAATAGTTTGGGCCAATAATATCCTGCTCTCAGGATATTATAAGCCATTGCCCTCCAAGCGTGATGTCCTCTGCACACTCCTTCGTGAAATTTGTTTATAATCTTCTATGTTTTTGATTCAACTAAACAAACCAACAGGAAGCCTAGTGGGTCTTTCCAATATAATTGGATTTCGGATATAAAGTACTTCACCGCATGCAGCTTTAGCATCCTGGATTTAGATGGAGATAAGTCACTCGGGCATTTCAAGGTCAGTAGGTGGGACACTATGTCTTTATACCAATCTGATGAGGAAAACTTCTCTTCAATTATGATGGCAATTATTTTTTCGTCAAGCTCGTTCATGTCCACGCACTCTTCACATCCCTGTAGGCCATTTATCCCGAGGGCTCAAAAATTGGATTCGGCTAAGAGCTTAGCCAAACCTTGTCCCTTTACTAGTCTCGTCGGTTTTAGCTCCAGGTCAAACTCCTCAATTTTAGCAAGCCACCATCCCCTTTTCCCATCACTGTCGGATTGAACCAAAATGTCTTTTACAGAACTGGTGGGTACGTACGCAATTACCTTGGAATGTAACACGTAGGTTCTGAAAGCCTTTAATGCCTTCACCATAGCATATTCTTGCTTTTCCATTATATCATATCTGAGTTCAACGTCTCTAAGACTTTTTCTAAAAAAGGCTATTGGTTGCTCGAAACCTTCTTCATTTTTTTGGAGTACCACGGCAAGTGTGTGTTCAGAGGAGAACGAGAAGATAAAAAAATCCTTTAGATAATCAGGGCTAGCCAGTACAAGTGCCTCGCTTATAACTTTATTGATGTGTGCAAACGATGCTTTGGCTTCTGCTATCCATTTCACTTCGTTGTTCTTCTTCAGCATATCTGTGATCAGTTTCATGATTTCAACAAAGTTTGGGATAAATCTCCTCAAAAAAATTATTTTTCCTAAGAGTGACTGAATCTCTTTTATGTTCTTAGGGATATTTATTGTGTCTATAGCTTCAACTCTTTTAGGATCAATTTTAATTCCATATCGAGACACAATATGGCCCAAGAGTTTACCTTCTTGCATAGCAAAGTGAGACTTTTTTGGGTTTAAGGACAAACCAAACCTGCGACATTTATCAAACGTCTGCTTGAGATGTATTAGATGATCTTCATCAGATTTAGAAAAAATGGTCAAATCATCAAGATAGATAACCAAAAAATTTTCCCTTTCGCCGATGAAAGCGATATCCATATCACATTAGAAAGTAGCACCTGCATTCATTAAACCAAAAGGCATCTTGTCATACATAAATGTACCCCAAGGGGTGGTGAAGGCTATTTTTTATTTATTGTGCTGATTGACAGCAATTTGATTGTACCCGAAAAACCCGTCAATCATCGACATCCTATTTTCCCCAACTACTTTTCCTAAAATGTGATCCATTTTGGGTAGAGGGTAATTGTCCTTGAGGGAGGGCTTATTTAGATTTCTAAAATCAACACACAGTTTGATCTCCCCACTTTTCTTTCTAACCGGGATAAGGTTTGCTACCCAGTCGAAGTATCTTAGTGGTACGATTATTTTTGCGTCCAGGAGTTTTTGACTTCCCTTTCGACCACGGGCAACAAAATAGGATTGATTAGTCTGAGTTTTTGTCTGAAAGGTTTGACACCAATATTTAGGGGTATTTTGTGTTCAATCACAGTGGTGTCATAGGTTTTTAGCTCTTCGTATGACCAAGTGAAAACATCTTTATACCGCTCGAGTAAGTCTTTATACTTGCTTTTTACCTCGGGAGGAAGGTACTTTGATATTTTTACTATCCTAGGCTCCTCTTTGGTCCCTATGTCATAGTCTTCAACCTCTTCAGGTTGGGGTTTCAAATTCAATTTTAAGGGCATATCATTTTGGTCGAACAATCTCTCTAGAGGGATTAGTCTCTTTGGAATTTGATTGTTCTTTAAAACTAACATGTGATGATTAGCAATCTTTTCCTGGAACCTCTAAGGATCCTCTCCCTCTTGCATGATCCATGTGTGGTCGTTTTTTTTTTATTTGTCAATGTGAGTTTCGGTGAAATCTTCCACCATTTCGAGGAACTTATTGATTTGTTCATCATCCTCAAACACTTTCCAGTGTGGGATGTTGTTTGGTATGGAAGGTCTGTTCCTCACCTCTATGTGATATCTTAGTTTGAAAGCTGTAGGGGGGGGAAATGTTGAGGCCGCTTTGGCTAGTGAATCAGCTTGCGGGTTTTCAGCGCGTGGGGTGAAATGAAAATTTACCGATGAGAATAAATTTTCTATTAAATCCCAGGCACAATTCCTGTAAGATCTCAATCTTGGGTGTTTGGCCTAGTATTGTCAATTTATCTGTTTCACTATCAACTCTGCGCCTCCGTATACTTCCAAGTTTTTTGTGTTCAGCTTCCTGGCAGCTTCCGACCCTAAGACCAGGGCCTCATACTCGCATATGTTATTGGTGTATTCTATGTCCCACTGAAGCCTGTAAGTGAAAGGAATCACAAATTCATTTTCAGGAGCTACAAACAATACTCTTGCACCTGCTCCTTCATATGACAAGGCACCGTCAATTTTTTTTTTCCAAATTCCTGTGCTATACATATTTTCATCTATCTTTCCTGATTCATTTTCATTTAT
>JASDQU010243700.1:47720-59637 GCA_032191745.1 Picea mariana | reverse complement strand
GGTTGGCTTAAGGGAACCTCTTATTTTCAATATTCTATCAGGATCAGAAACGGGCGTGGTCTATTTACCATTCGGGTTTTGTCTGGTGTTCCTTCGACCAGATTCCAGCTTAATTAAATGTGGAGTTGCCAAGTGAATGATAAAAATATCCTTTAGAAGGTGTTCACTCTTTGTTCACTATCAAAGGGTAGAAACTTGCAAAAATGTCGTTCTCCCAGGGAAAAGGTTTCGTAACTTCGTCCTCAGCAATGGCTCCAGAAATATTTTGTTCCAGAGTCTGTACTTAAGGCTAGAAATTACAAGTTCTATGCATTCAAAAGTGAGTAAAAGATAAAAAGGGGAAAAATAAACCTTCGGGAAAAGGAAGCTAAGGCTGATTTCTAAGTTGTCTCTGTCTCGCTTCCAAATGTTCCTGGATACTTATATCCCATTCAATTGCGGCCCATGAACGTTCGAGTTCGACCCGGGTGATGGAGGTTTTAAGTATGGTGTCAAAAAGGTTCAAAGAGATGCTGGTTTGATCCGATAGGTTGGGTTCAATGTTGGGCTGTATTGCAAAGGGCACAATCATGGAGGAACAGAAAATGAAAAGAAAGTTCGAGGTTTAAAATTCTACTTCAATTTTTTGACCGTATAAAAGAGAACTTTTGAAATCCCATGTTAAAGGTAGAACACAAACCAAAGGCCTTCTCCTGTAACTAAGTTAAATTTTTAAAGAATCATGTATGAAATGTGAGAAAACATTAATCCGTCAACAATGCGAGGCTCCTATCAAGGGAGAATCTCACCCTGTAAACAAAAGAAGAAAAAGGCAAGAAGTCATTTGACGAAGCCTAAAATATAGAGATCTAAAAAGTTCATAGGTCTTGTACCTGCTGATAGCTGATACAGAGGAAAAACTGCAAGTGATTAGATGACTAAAAAATTGGTCACCACAGTAGAAGTTGCACGAAATTGTAGCTAAGCAATCATCAAAAATATATGCGAAATAAAATTTAATGTAAGATAACAAAGAAAACAAAACTCATAACTCAGTCTTCACAGAATCAGGAATCTTCGGATTGCTTTGTATTAATTTTCAAAAGAAAGAAAGTCTCTATTACAATTGGCCAAGAAAGGTCCAGCCCCCTAGTTCTCTCTTCAAAATGCCTATTTATACAAACTTCTAAACATTTGAATTTCAATCGTTCCCAAAGTTTTCGGTTACAAAATGGGAATTTTAATAGTTTCGCTTCTTTGTCTTTGTCCTCCTTCATGCGGGTAGAGAACCTTCCTTTCTTTGCTCTTCGGGTTCTAAAAATAGAACAGGCATACACTTGTCATTATTTGGCACCGGAAACCTGCCCCTTCGCCTGCTTGGTGCAAGTGACGCACCTCTCCACCAACTGGGCTATCAACCTGGAAGGCTCTGCTTGGTTGTTTACCTCAAAAGTGTAACAATCCTTCGCTAACTGTGGAAACCTTACCCCTACTTGTCAGTCTTCAGTGATGATAGAACATAACTGTACACTTGGTTTTATTAACCATTTATCCACTTGGACTATATCAGTCTGGCTTATCTGTGATATTTCAGCCTGCTCTTTTTCCTCGTTCTCCTTGATATTGAGCAGGCACTTGGCTATATCGATCTGTACTAGTGTCCCAGTGCTTCTTTCCCTACCGAGATCCAACAAATTTTCATTTATCAACCCGAAATTTTCTTCACAAGAGTTTCTCATTTCTTTTGCTCATTCTTTGCTTTCTAATATATTACGCTCCCACACCTTCAGCAAGATATTACCTCTGGTTTTATCTGGGATGGAAAGCCTAGAACTACTGACCATTTCTTTTCTCTTCATGGCTATAACAGCCTCTTGGAAAGCGACCAAAGCTACCCCAGCTTCTCTTTCTCTCAAAGAAATGTCTTCCAGTACTTGGTCAATGGCCTGGCAATGGTTTTGGATAGCCTCCACTTTAGCAAGTAAATCTTGTTGAGCTATTGACACTCTTTTTCTAATTTCAATGGCTTGGGATTTGAATATCCCGATATCTATAACTTCGCTCTCTATAGAATTCAACTTTATCTATAACTACCTGATCAGTTCTTCTTGCTGGCTTACCTGAGCTTGGCTGGTCTGGGCCGACTAATGTATTTGCTTGAGATCGGATCTGAGCCGCTCGATTTCCTTTTGATTGGTTGCTCTGGCTTTCTCTAGACCTGTGTTCACCTGATCTCTGGGCCTCCAATGTTTTGATCAAATGGTTCTTCCCCTTTAACTGTTCCTTTAGAGATCTGATGAAAAATTGGTTGGTTGTAGCAAAATCCCCCAACGTCCCTACTATCTAGGTGGCGAATTCCTCCTTTTTCATGGCCTTCCCGTCGGCTAGGATTTTGAATTTTTTGGCTACTGTGCCCGCTTCTCGGTAAATCTCTTGCTTCACAACGACCTTTCTCTTATTATAGAATAAGAACTCGTTCGGAGGCAACTCTTCTACAGTAATGGGCGTTAGCTCTTCGCCGAAAATCCATCCCACGTTGGGGGTCCCCTTTGTAGACTGTAGTGAAGTGATAGACACGATGGGACTGCCGATTTCCTTGGATGGTTTTTCTGGGGTAACAACCGTGGCTAGCTTGTTTGATGGGTTGGGGATCTCGGCTTCCTATTCTGGGTCCCCGGTTTCCTTTTTCTTTTCCTGATTTTCCTCTTGGTCAGGATATGAATCTTTTGAACCCTTGGCTTCCATTTGCTGTATATCTGTAGTCTGTGGGTTCTTACCCTGTAAAACTGGGGGAAGGCAGCTCTGTCGATTTTCCTGAAATTTGAAGAAATCGGCCATCTCCCCAGGTGACAAGGCTTGAATCCGACTTAGGACCTCAGCATAGGATCTCGCACCTCAGAAGATGTCATCATGAGGCGAATTCTCATGTTCATAACTTTTCAAGCCATAATTTTCCATGTGATTACTCAGGACCTTGTGTGGGTCATCTTTCTTAAACTTGATGTCGATCAATTTAAAATCCTCCAAGGCCATAGCCTTGGATTTGGCATGTCCGAAATCTAATAAAGAATATGTATAAAAATGAATGGGGAAGGGTGGCCATACCTTCTTCGAAAAAACCCTTGAGCTCTTTGCTTATGCCATTGATCACGGTTTTCTTGGCGATTGCGCAACATACTATCTTATCCGGCATGAATAGTGGTAGAGCATACGGGGGAAAAGAGGCGTTGAAAACCCTGATGTATGAAAACTCCGCCTCTACATACCAGTCAGCCACACTACTCAAGTTGGCCACGATGTTGTCTGAAATCCTGGGAGGTGGGTTACTGAAGATGGAGACGTGCATCGGTACCATTACCCAGTTGAAAATATCGTATATGAATTATTTTTCCTTGTCCTCCCAAATTTTTGAGTGATAGACATGAATAGGCTTAGCATTAGATGGAGTCTAGCTCCAGCTCATTAGAGGGAAAGGCATCATGAAACAAATAGTGTCCATGATGTAGGCGGACATGAAAAATGAAGTTGCTTTCCCACTCTCCTTCTGCGCTCGATATTCTTTAATTTGACTGGTTAGATTGTCCGACAACAGTTTGGCCCAGTCAAAAGAAAAACCTTCAGTGACTGTATGAATTAGAGGCACCCATGGGAGGAAAAAGTGTGCAGTGTCCTCCTTCCCATACAACCTACAGGCCATCATTGCTATATACCTGAATTACGGTTCTAAGGAAGAGATTGAATAAATTCCATTACCATCCGCTCTAAATTTTGCGGGGTGCGAAACCCAATCCTTTATCAGATTGGACAATTTTTTGCCATATTGCTCGCATTCCTTCTGCTTGAAACCTTCCAGAAACTCAACATCGTACACGAAGTTTTGTGTGGGTGACAGCTGATACAATGCTTGCAAATGTTCTGGTCTAAAAGTCCCAATCGTCACCTTCTGCTCATTGATAATAGTCCTGGTCGGGATATCCGCATGGTCTAGCGCCCATCTGATCATATCATAATAGGGAAGGAGCCATGGCCTTGCCACTATTTTTTGCATCTCTTCTTGAATGACGATTTTGTATTTGGTGGCCAAATCATCCCTCTAATTATCGCTGGAATCATCTGAACAATTCACCGATTCGGACTGAAGAATGTCGGAGATGTATATCCAGGTTTTGACAATATCAATACTTCGGGGTGAAGTATCGGAAACAGCATCTGAGCCCTGACCTAAAATCTCGGCAGCCACCTTGGACGCTTTTCGTGGAGCCATGATAGAAAACTCTGTGTTCAAATCTCCTGTAGTAAGAATTGTAAACATAGAAAAAAGTTATCCCGATGAAAAAACAACTCTGCGCGCAAAATAGAAATAAAAATGAACAAATAAAAGAAACTCCCTTGCTTTAATATTTCAACTTTGTGTCAGTCCTTGTTGATAGAAAGGTCAAATCGTTTAATGGAGAGATTTAGGCGTGAAATGAGATCTTATTTTCCATTAACTCATCAAGATTCAAATCAATGCCATAAATGCTTAAAAGATTTGTGATAATAAAGAAATGCGGAAACATTCAAAAATCTCATTTGTAGGCTGCGTACGTTAAAGGTCCTTTAAGGAATTAATTAATTTAGTTAATTCCCTTAACTTTGTACTTTCAACCCTCGAAACCTCTTTTTGGCGTTCGCCATCTTGGATAATTTTGTTCCTAGTCTTGGAGTCCAAAATACCCAAAATCGTGATGGCACGATTTAGTTAAAAATCGTGATGGCACGATTTAGTTAAAAATCGTGATCTGACTTAAGTTCTTAATTAACCCATGCTTAGTTAATAAAAATCGCGACTTCACAACTCGGGCTACGAAGGTAGAGTTTTTTGGGAGAGTAATCGCTAAGTCGTGAAACCCTAACAGTGCTTAACTAGGGTTTAAAGTGACTTACCCCTGACACTAACCTGGGTGAACTTTTGAAATCGTTTCGCGACTTTGCATATCGGAGTTTGGAAACCTTGCGACTTGTAACTCCTGAAGTGAAATAGTGTGAGGTAATAAAAGTGATAGACTCACTTAATGGTTAGGTGACGGTGACTTAGGACTATAACGGCTATCACCACTCAGCATGTCGGGGTAAACTTTTGATTGCAAGAATTATATTTCAACCACTTGTAAAAGGCGGCTCCAACAGGAGCCATGGAGGCTTGGGCCCGGTGCCCAAGAAGGGTTTGAATCCCCTCCCCTTTGCATCTTTTCGCACACACATAAACCTAAACTTAGCAACCAGCAAGAAAACTAAACCAACAAGCAACATCACACTTGGACCAAGGCAGAGCAATGCCAAATTGAGAGTAAAAACACAATTTCTTCATGCAGGATCTTAACACAACCAAAAAAAAATTCCTTAGTTTTTTGGAAATAGGATTGATGGGTTACCTGGTTAATTTGTTTGAAGATTGATGCATGGAATCTGGCTACCCACTGTAGAGTTGTAACTGCTGCAATAAAATCCTCCCTCTGCTGCCATGAATTCTTGTTGCATAGCTCCCCCCTTTGGCCAAACTATCAAAATGGCTTGGGAGAGGGGAGAGGGAGGAGTTTTGATTTTTTTCAATTTTACAACAAACCAATTTTTCCTGAAATTTACATGAGGCTACATGACTTCTCCCACATTTTGCAATTTTCTCAAATAAATTAATAAAATTTTCAATTAATTTTTTAATATTTCTTGGAAAAATGTGCAAGTCAAAGTTTGACTTTGACCCTGTTGCTACTAACTTAGCCCAAAAATGTTGCCCGATGAGATGGAGTCAGAATCAGACTCAGGGCCTGTCATTGGAAAGGTCCCGATGATTCCATCATGAATATGTCATCACCAACTTGAGATAATTCTACCTTAGACCTCAAATTTGACCCAGAATAGTGGTCACTTAAAACCCCTGACTTGTTGGTGGGCCCACATGACATCCAATCTTGCGAAAGGTTCCAAATCTCCATACGATATCCAATCGAGGCAAATGAGGTACCATCAGAAAGGTATCGACAATTACTTCAGAAAGATGACAATATATTTTTGTGTTGTGTTCTTTGATGACTATCTTAGCTATTATGAAACCCCACCATGTGAGCTGGTGGACCCCCCTTTGCCTGAAATCATTGACCAACTTGTGACAGCTCTAACAGGGCCAACTGAGGTTGGAATGAGGCAAATGAGACGTCGTTGGAAAGGTTTCTGAGTCTATTATAGCATGGAATTGTTGAATCTCTGATTTATAACTCTTTACCCACCAATTTTAAATCATTAATCATTGCAACCAATTTGGTGCCTGAAAGTAGTCATGAACTTGCGAAAGCTCGTTCTTACCAACCGGGGCTCGAAACCAAGCACGGGATATACCCTTGGAAAGGTATTACACTGTCCTACACCATGTCTAGGTTTGATTTTCGTTTTGAGACCAGAATCTGAACAGAATCATACCAGGAAGTCACAGCTATTGGTCTTGGCCATTCAGGTGTTGTTGACTTTGCGTCCCTCGTATGGGGTCATACGGACTCAGAATCAAGATCATGATAGCCTGTTGAAAATCTTGTCCTAATTCCTACCACATGGAAGTGTTGTATTCTCTAAAACATGACCATATTTCATCTTATTCTTTGCAGAAGGACCGCGTCCCCAAGGGACCCGCCTAGTGATGGGCAAAGTGGACCAACATTAAAATTCTCGTAAAGTGTGTGTTTAGCTCATGAAACCTGAACCGAACAGCCTTGACATGAGGAAGAAATGTCACAAGAAGGTCCACTACTCCCTGAAGGCAACCAACTGATACTCTTTCAAGGGCAGAGGCCATAGTAACTATGACCCCCGCCATTGTCTTTGACTGGAACCATAGCACCAAGGGGCGTTTATGGAGAATTAACTATGTAAAACACCATGTTGAGCCCAGAGTAGATTTTTGGGTCAACACCTAACCTGGTGTCATGCTCACCACCTGTGCGATCTCTCCTTCCCACATTGATTCATGTTCTACATGTCGTTTGACTATGTCATGCAAGTCGACAAAGTCTTCGGGTGAGCCGAACTCTGGGACGCCAATGTTTTTTGTCTCCCTATTGATATTTTCCTAGCTTTTTTCTCACTCGGCCCACCTCTTATGTATATTTCACTGACATTCATGGGCCATAATTACCCAGTATTCGACTGCCTTCCTGATCCAGGAGATGTTGTTGTCCATCAACACTCAGATGCCATGCTCCTCCGTGTCTCGTCCCTTTTGTATTCCGTTGATATAATTGATTCGTTCTACAGCCTAATATGTCTTTTCATACCATTTCTCCATGTCTTTACAGGCTACTAGTTCCATGAGAGTGTCTTCTTGAAAATCAGCTACACATTGAGTGAAGAGATGTCTTTCACTCATGAATTATGCATATGCATCTTGAAATTCACTCTTCAGAAAAATTGTTTCTTGCGTTGAGCTTCGTAATATTTCGCCAGATGGAGCATATGGTATATATCCTTCTTTTCGACAGCTAGTTCCTTTTCATATCTCTTTTCTCGATCCATCATGGCATCCATGATAGCCATCCCTACACCTATTAGCTCATATGTATTTGCATTTTCTGTGTTGAGCATATTTTATTTTGTGGTGATGAGAATCGCGCTATCCAGCGTGAGCCTCCTTTTCTTGGATGTCATCCTCATTATGGTTTTCCTCTTCCTGTCATAATAAATTTCATGTATATCGGTGAACTCATCCACAGGCTCAAGGATTTTTTGGTCTCCCCAAGTTAGAGTGTTTCCCAGGCTTCCTGTCGTATATATTTTCTCTAGGACCGGCTCTTGTATTTCTTTGCAGGGGAAAATTATGTATGTTTCAATGGCTCAAACTCTATCTGGTGTTCATCATCTGGTGGGGTACCGGCCTTAATTGTAGAGACATTCATAGGCTCAACACTTACTTGGTGATTGTCTGTTAAGGTGTCAATCTCTAGTTGTTGCAATTCCTCTTCTTGTTCACCAGAACCTAGCTCATCCCTAGAGATGTCTTTCAGGGTTCTCGATAGGTCAAGAAATTTAGTATCTAGGGTACTCTCAGCCTCATGGTCAACCTGTAGATGGTTTAGAATCGATTCATCAGAGCTTGTCACAAATTCTTCCCCTGGTTCTTTCTCCTCTGTGATTCATACTGGAGTTATAAGCAAGACCTTTGATCTCCCTTCATCATCATAGATAGTAATTAAATCAAAGAGGGTGTTAGGAACACCTGTTTGACTTGGTGTTCTTGGAATCTCATGGTGGGTTGGAATAGTCATTGTTCATATTGACTGTGGTGACGGAACTCTGGGGATTTATGGATCTGCGGTTTCCTCCAATGGGGTTGATTATGAGCCATTTAGTTCCTCTTTGATGTTGATTGGGTTGGTCGAGGTGATCCTCATAGGTGCTAATAGTTTATGATCATTTTCTAACCGTTGTATGACTCTTTGGGATTATTTTAACAAAATCATCCCCCTCCTTTGTGCCTCTGTGGCTTCTGCTGCTCTGTTTTCTTCTCTAACCCTGATGGCTTCTTGAGCTATTTTTTCTATGGTTTCGACTTGCTCATCCATACACATAGCTTTGAGCCTAGTCATATTTGAGTTATCTTTTCTCTGTAGTACCTCCTCCCAGTCATGAGCACATTCTGTAAATATCTCTTCTTCAAACTTATCATGTGCGTATGGCCAACAGGAAGGGACTTGTGATGCATGCTGAAGAACTAGGCCTTTAGGGTCATGTTTGCAAAATCGACTTGTTGGGAATTTTTATTCCAGCTGACTCAAACCCTCTTTTTTATCTTGTGTATTATCCTTCACTATGAAAAACCCTACATGGAAACCATAGGGTATGAACGCTCGTTTCTTGTATTTAACCAAAGTGGTATTATAGCCCTGCAGGATGGTCTGGTAATAGATTTTTCCTACAACAAGTCGTTCTGGGACGTGAGTGGGGAGAAAATGTGGTGCATCGGTAGCCATGAACACCCTGATATAAGTTGTGGTTTCCTCTAGGTACCATTGGCATACTTTTGAAATCATTTTCTTGGCCACTACAAACAGTCTTGGGCATTCTTTCTTGAAAATAATAAAATAGACACGAGCTATGAATTCATTGCAAATGAGAGCATAAGAATTTTTTTATGTGTTTTCCCACAATATTTTGAAGTAGACATGTATAAGTAGCTCAGTGACATGCCATCTCAGATTCGTCCCGGTGAAGACATTCCTTGCACAGATTATGTCTAGCAGATATGAAGCCATGTGAAAAGCGAGTGCTTCTCCATCCTTTGGTATCTGATCCTGCAATATGTTGGTGCTAAATTATTTAGAATGATTGTTCCCCAGTTGAATATAATCATGGATATGGCCACAGTGTATGCAAGGGGCATCCATGCCTCCGATAACTTAGCACAATCTCTCTCCCCGTATAATCAATAGATTAGATCCATTAAATAGATGTATGGCTCCCTTAGTTTTGTTGTCTTGTACCATCTGCAGCTCCGGTTTGTGAATTTTTTGTCTTCCTTCCACTAGGAGGCCATTAATCGGGTGGTGTCATGGAACTCATAGAAATTCACTACGAAATATGTGTTTAACCTCTCCTCCGGGTCCCTGATCTTGTAATATTTTTGGACCTCTATAAGGAGAAAAACACTGACACATTTTGCATTATCATCATTGACTAGGCACTTCATCGCATATGTATGATCGATTATCCACCCTAGAGTCGCAATACATGGAAATACCAAGGTTTGGCAGGCTACTACATGAAGGCATGACCGTCGGACATTTAGAAAAACTTGGTCTTCGAGCGCCCTTACATCCGGGTCGTTGTGGAGAATAAATTTTGGGTAATCTTCCCGATTAATTATGTTGAAAAACTCTCCCCATTGCAGGAGCATTATATTTGACCCAATTCTTGATTTTGTATCAAAAAAAGCAGGGGGTTGATCAAATGCCTTCTTAGTTGACGTTTTGATGACTAATTCCGCTCTAGTAGAAAAATCCAACTGCCTCACAGCGCCGGGAGAAGATCCTTCACCGACCTCTACTTCCTTCAATTTTGGTGCCCTTGGAGAGAATCTGGTCATTGTCTTCCTTGTAGGCATTTTTCTCTTCTTCGTACTAGCTTAACTTGGTTTTGAAATTCTGGGAATCAATTGCAACTCTTGAGACACTCTTTTCTCTTCTTTTCACTTCTTTGACTGCTCTGGAAATGAGAAACTTGTGTGCAAAATGTTGGGGTTCGATTGTCTTAGTGATTTAAATGAAAAAAATACTTACATTGTCACATCGATTCTTTAATTCGGGGCATAAGTGCAGTTTTACAAAATCTATCACCAGGATCCATATTATGCTCAAGATTAAATGTAGTTTTAGTTGGTGACGCAGGAGCGAGCTATATTGTGGTTCATCGGCCATTTCAAATTCTCGTTATTCATTCGACGCATGATATAGAAACATATGTGGAGAAAAACATTAATTTACCTATTAAATGAAGGAATCCGATCTTATTTTGTGTTGAAAATGTCCCATCATTCTGTTAATTTAAACGGATGGATCGGGGGTCGGGGTTTTTTCTTAGAAAATGTTCATTGATATCTCTTGGAAAAATATTTGATGTCGATCCATCTTGTCGTATGGTGCTGATGTTGAAATATTGAACTGGAAGTGGGATTAGGACACAGGGAAACCTGAAGTGACTCGGGATGAAACTAGGCTGCACGAAGTGCCCATGTGGCAGAGACACACAGAATTTTAAATTTGGCTCCTTTGCCTAAGAGTTTATTCGGGATCAGGGATTTTCGTTAGAAATGTGCTTTGAAAAATAGGTCCTACCCTACTGATGTCAAAGAAGTAATGGGGATCGACGATCAGCGATATGTTTAAACAAGTGTTCCCGAATTACCCTCCTCAAAACTTGTCGATGCCAAAAATGCATCGGTGATCGATGATCGCCGATGTATCTACATGAAAACTTCCACCATTTAAATCTTTGGAATTTCACTAACTCTGAAAAATGCATCGGTAATCGATGATCGGAGGTTCTTTATGGCCTACGTTAGTATCTTACCCTTCCATACTTCGCCGAAATTGATGGGATATCAGCAATATCCTGAAAATTCTTTGCGAACAATCAGTGCAGATCTACTTTGTTTTTTACCGATGTCAATGATACATCAGTGATCGGAAATTATTGTTACTATATGGTCATTTTATGCTCATATTTTTCCAATGACGAAAATATGTGTGTGGCTCACAATTTTAGCTGTGAATTCTTAGTTAAAATGCCAAGTTCATTTTTAGATACAAAGGTTTCACTTTGATAGGTCCAAATAAATACAACTTGATAGATGATGAGACATGGAAACGAACTTAATGATCCCTACACAATGGCCTCAATTCAGAAAGTGGAACAAAAGAAAACAAGTGGTACCCAAAAGATAAAAAAAAATCATAAAATATTTGAGGGTGTGTTGAGCGCTCAACACCACCAAGAGTAAGTGTGAAAATGATATGGTTTAGGGATTGCTTTATGAATTATGGTGTTGATACATTTCTATGAGCACATTTTTGAAGGTTGCGCTTACTCTTGAGTTACCCAATATTTGTGTGCCACCTTTTTCCAAACCCTTTTTTTCATTTTTCTAGTCCATGCTTTCATTTGCATTCGCAAATTTACAGGTCCCCTTTTGTTCATGGTTTCAGGATATACCATTACTTCTTTGGGACCGAGGTGAGCACTGAAAGAGTAGAGATCAAGTTAGACCGACTTTTGGTGGTCCTGCTTTGCTATGTTCACTTTATTTTCTAGAATCATTTTCTTATTCTTTTATAGCAATTGTGAAACAACCTATGGACCTTTAGCCCCTCTTCTCAAGAAGGAATGGACCATAGATGAATTTTAGGATATGTGAAAG
>JASDQU010243700.1:21557-34251 GCA_032191745.1 Picea mariana | reverse complement strand
CTTGTCACTTTTCCAAAAGTGACAAGTGTCTTGTGACCTAACCCTAAGCCTTCACCTCTCCTTTATAAATAAGAGGGTTGGCATTGTAAATGGGAGGGGGAATATAGTAACAAAGCTCTGCTGAAATTTACAAGACTCTTTATGTGTGTGATACTTGTTGAATTTTAGTTGTTGGATGTGTCACTTGTTGGTTAAGGGTTGAGGGGTAGGGGTAAATGCTTGTTATGTTATCTATCTCTAGGAGGGATTGGTTAGCTAGGTGTTTGTTGTTGCTTCCTTAGGTTTAACTTGATTACTTTCATCTTCTAACAACTTGGTTTAATTTGTTTAATGTGTTTTAGTGCAGATTTTCTGAAGTATTCAATTGTTTTCAGCCTTAGCTAGTGGATGGGAGTCCTAGGGCCCCTTAGAAGAACCCTTAAATAGACCTCTTAGCTAGCTGTCCATACTTGTTTGCTTTATCTTTTCATTCATGTATATTTCGGTTATGTTTTCTTACCATTAACCTTGCTGTCCCAAATAGGAAAATCAATAATTTTGGTCAATTTCCCCCCACGGGACAGCCATCTTAGTTGGTTGTTATATACTCCTTATGTGTAAATTTTTGTTATATTTATTTCAGTTTTTCCATGCATAAGTACTAAAATTTCATTGTTTGCCTGCAAGGATACAACCGATCACCCATTATTCTTCTCTTAAGCGGTTGGGAACCACCTAGAGACCTGTTTGAGGCAAAGAGGCCAGCAGGGCAGTGAAAAAAAACACACATTTTGATCAATAAATCTACCCAATCACTCTCATATTCACTTTACTTATCACTTGCGCTCACTCCAAAAATTTCTGGTACACATACCAATGTTTATATGTTTGATTTGTGTAGATAGTTTGAATAGTTCACTTGTGAATTCTTGTAAAAAATCTGATTAATACTTGTGCAGATAACCCTCACACCTTTTATATTTCAAACACTAAATTTCCAATCCCCATACAAGGAGTTATTTGGGGCTTTCATGCATATGGTGGCTTTGCCGCTCACAAAGATCCTCAACCCATTCCTTTGGGTTGAATGGTGTAATTGTCATTTTGTAATTATCTAACCTTGCTATATTTTCATTGTATCACTTTTCACTCACTAATCTACAGGTGGCTGCCCCTAAAGGGCCCATGCAAAATCAATGAGCTAAATATATGCAAAACGCCGCACAAAAAAAAAACAAAAAAAAAATCCTTGAAAACAATTCAGGGGTCTGCCCCATACACTGAAAACAAAAAATTATATTATTTAGATATATTTACATATACATATTATCTAGCCGTGACATATATGAGCCTATCTATTTACTTGTTTTATGTATATATATTTTAAATAGATTTCAAATTCAGTAACCAGGAGGCACGCTTGTGAAAGCAAGATGTGACCTCGCCACGTGGATGGCCTGGTATTTCATTTTATGCAATTTCAATTTCGTAGGATATTAAGAGTCAAAGCCAGAGAGTCCTCATGAGGAGCCCGTCAAAAGTTGTCTAGTTAGTACAAGTCAAGTGGTCTTTCCTTAGTACCACACGGTCAAGGAGTTAATTAGCTTAGCTCGATTGGAATACTACTCTGCTTGGGTAAGCTCAGCAAAAAACCTCTTTAGGGGGGTCTTGAACCTCTTCCTTTTCACAAGTATCCTTCTTCCATCCAAGTGGTTTTAAGAGATCGAAAGCACTAGTGACGTGAAGTGGCTAATCCCTGCTTCTCTGAACTGCATGGGGCACTCTTCAACCTAACCACTGTGGTCTGCTAGGAATACTCTTCTTATACTAGTTGGCACAGTTCCAAGATGTGTTTGCTTGATCGAGATAACCTTCAAAACAATGTGGTGGCCAAGGCATGTGATAAAAACTAAAAATTGACCAATAAAATAATTTTAAATTCAACCTTTTGTCAGTCCACCTTTTCACTCACGAACCAAAATTGAAGTTGTGAATACTTTCCCTTATATCATAGCTATATCATCTTGTAACAAGGTTGTTCATTCACTTTTACAGCCCACTTTTGATTTAAAAACCTTCCTGGATCACTTCCAGGTCACTCCGGGGGGTATCAAGCCATTTTGAGTTTGTTTCCCTGTCTTAAAAGCTTCGAACAACTTACTATTCACAATTTACAGCCATTTAAAAGTACTTGGATGTACCTTTTAAGCTCCCTTTTCACCCTTGTTTCACACGCTTTTTCTCAAGGCATTCATTGGTTAATTACCCAGAACGTCGGTTTATCCTGGGGACCCATTCTAGGATAGTTTCCAATGCTTTAAAGAAGTGAACAACTCGCTATTCACTTTATTTGCTTCGCTGTCCTAAAAATTAGTGAGATCGTTTTCATCCCACTGTCCATAATTTTCACCCCCCAGGCCATTTTTTCCATCCAGGAAGCTAAGGAAGGATAAAACCCAGGGTGGGTGGTCCTGAGAAAGACTTTTTGTAAGTCTTTCACCTTTCTTTCACCCCTTCATTACCGCCTCAGGCGAAGGACCACCTGAGGTGCGGGTAGTCTCTGCCTCGTGCCGAGCTATCAAAGACGTTGTAACTGACTGCACAATCGGATAGGTCAGATCTGTCCCAATGGACAGATTTTGCTTATAACACCCATCTTTTTCTGGCGACTCCACTGGGGAACTTGCAAACCTCTTTAGATTTGCTTGTATCCCAATCTTGTACTAAACATTGGACCCAAATTATTTGTGGTCTTTTTCCTACTTGTTGACAAACTTTTGGCAAGGTCTTTCTGTGGCCCTTTGGAATTTTCTTTGGTACTTGTTATAGTTCAATTTCCTTGCAATTTCCATTGCACCTGGGAGTCATAAATACCATTGAGTTTTTCTTTCCTTTTACCTTGTCGATCTTCGATTTTACTTGTTCGAACTCACGTGAGAAGTTATACGTCTGTCATACCTTACCTTCCACTTCGAGAAGAACAAAAAGAGCTTTGTTTTTAGTTGGGTTAATTTACATTGTGTTATAAAGAGTAGGATTATTGGTGATACACCCCTTGTACTCAAAGTACTTACTTGGCCCCTTTCAAGCTGGCAGGGCAGAAGTATCCTAAGACTAGGGAAACAGTGTCCCCCAGGGTTACGAGAAGTCAAAGTTTGTGAAAGAAAACAAGTAGTGAGACACATACACCTGGGAAACCAGGGAAACTCGTTACCTCTGCAGTGCAAACTGAGTCACCCTCTTCCTCTTATCCTCTTCAAATCCCCTTACTAAAGCAAATTTTAGTTAATCCAACAATAGTTACTAATCCTCTGGTTGTTTCTCCCATCGTTTCAACAACTTTTGTTGTTTCTCCCATAGTTGTTCCAGTGGAAATGCCATGGCAACCTGGGACTCCTTTGAGGTTGGCCATACCTCTTCATGACATACCCGTGGATGCCCCAAATAGGCTTCCTAAGTTCAGTGGCACTGGTACATTGAGTGTCGAAGAACATATACAAAACTTATATGATGTGTTAGCACTTATGGACATAACAATTCTAGATGTCATCATTATAATTTTTGTAAGGACCTTTGAGGGTGAAACAATGAGATGGTATCACTTGCTTCCCAATGATAGTATCCCAAATTGGGATACTATGATCCAAGAATTCAAGAAACATTTCCAAGGGGCGGATGATGTGGCTTCCCTACTCAGGTATTTCACAACCATCTGCATCCACGAGGGAGAGAAAATTCATAATTTTAATCAACGCTTTACCTCGACCTTGAATAGGATCCCAACTGCTTCTCAACCATCTGGGAACAATTTGTTCCATTATTACATGACCGCTATGAATCTGAATGTAAAAGTATATATTGAAAGATAAATCAATACACACTTTAGATGCGGCCAAGACTAGCGCCCTGGAAATTGAAATAAACATGGAGGAATTCGGTATGATTCCCTCACCTTTAGCACAACCCTTTTTTAACAGGAGACCTAGGAATGATGTACCTAGAAATGAGGGTCCTCGGTATGAACCTCCACCTACCCAAACTTCAAGGATTGAAGAAAGGGAAAGTTCGGAAACACTCAAGTTGTTAATGAACATGAACAACCAAATACTTTCCCTTAATCAAAAGGTGAATGACATGCAGTTTCTTGCTACTTCGAGGCCAAGAACTCCTTTCCCTCTTGCTCCTCCTCCTAGGCAACATGCTACTGAAGTGGATTGGTGTCACTTTTTCCAATACTTCCATGATTCCGAGTATTGTTACTCGTATACATGTCACATGGAATTATCTAAAAATGGAAAAGCACCTCTACCCCCAGTAAGAAACAAGATTTCTTCCACTTCTCAAAATGACCAAGTTAACATGGAGGACTCTATTACCTGTGATGATGATCCTCTTTATTTCAGAATCTTTGTTGTAGAAAATAGGAGTCAGTCCCCTAAAACCACTCTGCAAGGGGTGGAAGAGGCCAAAAGTGATCCCAAGGACAATGAGAAGGGAAAACTTCCCGCAAATGGTAGATTACCTTACCCTACAAGGAATAGGGTTCCCTAGACCCCAAATAGGGTAAACTTTCCTAATAACCTACCACCCTGCTTCCCAACACCGATACCTTACAACATCGTTGAAGATATAACGAAGGTTCCCATCCACATGACATTATTAGATTCCCTTAGAACACCCGCTCAGTTTGAAAACCTTTTACGTGTTCTACAAGCACCCCCTACTCCATGAACGAAACATAGACCTCCTCTTTCCAAAGAGTCCACTTCTCAACCTAGGGAAGCATATGATGTTATTGATTTAGACCCTGGGGTTCCTCCATTTTATATATCAGTTTTGATTTCTGATTTTGTGCTCCATAACTATGTCGCTGACACAGGAGCGAGACACAATTTCATGCCCCTCCGAGTCATGAGGAGACTGGGTCTTAAATGCACAGGCCCATGTAAAGACCTGTTAGCTTTGGATTCTAGGACTGTAGAAACCATCGGTTACATTAAAGACTTATCCATTACTTACAACCAAGCTCCAGAGGTGAGCATGCTCATAAACGTGATCGTAGTAGATATACGTGAAGCATATGACATGATTTTAGGGAGGGAGTGGTCCACCGAAGTAAAAAAGGGTCATTACTTCATGGAGGGAAACCACTTCACCTTTCCTCATAAGGGTGTTGAAATCATCATTAGGAGGGAACCAAAGTACCGAGAGCAGTTTGTACCTGCTTCTTATAATACAAAACATGTGTCTTTTCAAGATACAGGTATGGGTACATATACTGTGTTATCTGAGGAAGATGCACATGTCCCTCCTTCTGAGTTGGAAGAAATGGAGTGGAGTATGGATTTTGACGGTGCTAAATCCAAGAAGGGATCTGGGGCTGGGGTTCTTTTATGTGATTCCAAGGGAAACACGATCCCTTTCTCTTTTTGGTTAGAATTCCCTAACACTAATAATATGGCTGAATATGAACCCTTAGTTTAAGGCCTCCAAAAGGCCTTAGGCTTAGGAATACACCATTTGTTGGTGAGTGGGGATTGTGAATTGGTTGTGAATCAAATTAGAGGTAAATATGAAGTTCACAACCCACATCTCAAACAATACCACCGAAGGGCTAAGGAACTTATTGAGAAGTTCTTATCTTTCAACATTCAAGCCGTGCCTAGGGACTGAAACCACGTAGCTGATAATTTGGCCTTGGATGGTTCTTATTTCACTTCAGATTTCGTAAGGTCTATTGAAGATATAAAATTCCAAATTTTACATAGACCTGCATTACCTGATAATGTCGACTCTTGGCAAGTTTTTGATACTGACGAACAAATCTACAGATTCCTTCAAAACAAGGAGGAATTCGAAGATTTACATATCAACCATGAGTTGGAAGAGGAAACCAGGAACATAATCCAATTGAAGACAAATAATATCCCCCCTAGTTTGTTAGTATTGGAATCCATGTTTGATTCTAATGATACCACTACTTCTGTACCTAGTATTGATAGCGAATCTGTTAAGAAGGTGCGAGAATCCATACCTATTAACCTGGGAACTGAGAAAGATCCAAAACTAGTCTATATAGGTGCACAATGTTCCCCTTCTGAGATCACTCAATTCACAGAACTCTTAATAGAGTTTAAGGATGTTTTCGCTTGGTCCTATCAGGACCTCAAGGTTTTCGATATGCAGGAGATAGTCCATGCCATACCCATAATCCCTTATTCGAAACCTTACAGGCAGAGACAGAGAAAGAACAACCCTACTTTGGAACAAACAATTAAAGATGAATTGGACAAGATGGAAGCATCCAGGGTCATTTACCATGTCCGTTGCTCACAATGGGTATCTAATTTGGTTCTCGTTAGGAAGAAAACTGACGATATTCATTTGTGTGTCGACTTTCGACATTTGAATAGGGTGTCCCTAAAAGACAACTACCCTGTCCCACCTATGGAAGATATTCTCCAACAAGTCTCTGGGTCTCAAATGATGTCCCTTTTAGATGGTTTCTCAGGTTACAATCAGATAGCCCTCAATCCTTCTGATAGTCATAAAACCACTTTCACCACTCGTTGGGGCATGTATGCATATAACAAGATTCCTTTTGGATTGATTAATGCTGAGAACACCTTTCAAAGTGCCATGGCCATTGCTTTCAAAGTCTTATTGGGTAAGATCATTTTTGTTTACTTTGACGACCTCACAGTCTTTTCCAAAGAACGAAGTAGTCATTTTGATCAACTTAGGCAGGTTCTCCTTAGATGTCATAGGTTTGGTATATCTTTAAATCCTAAGAAGACCATTTTCGGTGCTATGGAGGGAAAATTTTTGGGACACATCGTCTCTCGAGAAGGTGTCAAAGTTGATCCTGGGAGAGTGTTAGCAATCAAAAAGATTCCCTTACCTACCAATAAAAAGGAAATGCAATATTTCTTTGGAAAGGTAAACTTCCTACGATGCTTCATTCCTGATTTTGCTCAAGTAGTTAAACCTCTAAATCAACTTATGAAGAAAGATATTCAGTTTAAATGGGACCCTCCTACCCATCAAGATTTTGAATCCATTAAGCAATCCATTTCTTTTGCCCCTCTGTTAGTCAGTCTTGATCCATCTAAAGACTTTTTCATGTACACTAATTCATTAGAGGAGACAATTTTTGCAATCTTGTTGCAAAAGGATCATGAGGAAAATCTTAGGCCAATCGCCTTCATGAGCCAAAATTTAAATCCACACCAACTGAACTATTCTACACTAGAGAAACATGGTTATTTTTTGTATAAATCCTTGGAACAATTTCGACATTACATCCAAGTCCATAAAGTTCAGGTTTTTGTGCCTACCTCTCTCTTAGTCACTGCTTTGAATCAAACCGAATTGCATAGTAAGTGGTCCAAATGGATCATGTGCATGCAAGAGTATGAATTGGAAATTAAGCCAACGAAAACCATTAAGGGGACAGAGCTGGATGGATTGCTAACCCAATCCCATCCCTCGGTCATAG
Source organism: Picea mariana (assembly GCA_032191745.1). NCBI lineage: Eukaryota > Viridiplantae > Streptophyta > Pinopsida > Pinales > Pinaceae > Picea > Picea mariana. The sequence goes on along the minus strand of JASDQU010243700.1, from coordinate 26,774 downwards.
CTGAACCACCTCAAGTATATGACTTGATTGCTTTCGAAGAACTGGTTAATGAAATTGAGTTAGCCTCACAACCATGGTACGGACCTATTGTATATTTCTTGATCAATGGTGTTTTCCCACCAAACATGGATACTAAAGACAAACGAACACTTCGTTTACAAGTTGTCCGGTATGTTTTACAAGGCCAAATCCTTTACTGAAGAAACCTTGATGGGATTTTGTCACGATGCTTGACTCCTGATGAAGTCCAAATGGCACTTGAACAATGCCATTCCGAGGTTTGTGGAGGTCACTTTTCAGCCAAAACCACTGAAGTGAAAGTTCTACATGCAGGTTAATTTTGGCCTTCACTCCACAAAGATGCCCATTTACTTGTTCGGAAATGAGAAGCTTTCCAATGCTTCACTGGGAAGCAAAAGTTAGCTGACTTACCTCTTAGAAATATTGAAGTCCAAGTCCCTTTCACAATATGGGGCATGGACTTTATTGGGCCGATTTCACCACCTTCCAGCGCTGGTCATGTATTCATCTTAATAGCCACATAGTACTTTACAAAGTGGGCTGAAGCAATCATTCTTAGGAATGCTACGAGTCAACAGATGGTAGAATTCATTGAATGTAACATTTTATCCTGTTTTGGAACCCCTTTTGAGATATTAACTGATAATGGATCAGCTTTCATGTCTGATGTCATGCTACACCTTGGTGTTACATATGGCATCCAACTTTTTTGATCTTCCACCTATTACCCCCAAGGTAATGGTTTGGCTGAATTAAAAAATAAAAATACGATTCGGATCCTTAAGAGGACAGTCAATATAACAAGCGTGATTGGCACACAAAGTTAAACTTTTCTTTATGGGCTGATCGTATAACTCCTAAGACAGCAACAGGTCAAAGTCCTTACACTCTGGTGTATGGAGCTCCTGCTGTCCTGCCTGTTCACTTACAAATTCTAGCCTTGATATTGGCTATTGCTGAGGAAGAAGATGATTTCCAACCGTTACAACATTGTTTAGACACACTCCTCGAACTAGAAGAGGTAAGAAAGGACACATTCCAACACCTCCAAAAGAAACAAGACATTGTTAAATGTTCCTTCGATAAAAGAGCCACAATGGTAAATTACAAAGTAGGAGATGATGTCTTATTATGGGACAAAGCACATGAGGCCCCATCCAAACATCACAAGTTTGATTCATTATGGTTGGGTCCTTACACAATCTACGAGCCCTTAGGGACAAACGCTTTCAGATTAAAAACCTTGGATGGAGAACCACTTCAATTCCCCGTGAATGGTCGTCACCTAAAGTTGTTTTACTCCTGAGAGGCCTCGTCATCTTGTACATAAGTCACCATTTGTTCTTTTCTTGTTTGTATCTATTCAATGTTATTGATTCTCTTTCTCATATGTATTTTTTGTTACCTTTTCATGCTTGTATATTTTCCCTTGGTTTTAGTCTTGAGCCCTTTTTGTCTGCTTGGTTTCAACTATTGAGACTTTTGTTTGTTTGGTTCCAATTTTGGAGTATAATCCCCTCTTTGATTTTTCCATGGGTTTTGGTCTTTTTCATTTTAACATTGTAGGTTGCCTTCTTTTTGGTTGGTCCGGTGTTCAATATGAAGGATACTGTCATTATTGTTGTGTGGTTTCTTGAAAAGATCGAACTCCTAGAATCCCTTTTATCATACTTGACATTTTGGGAAACTCTGTCTTAAAGTCATCTTAAATGGGAGTAAACCTAGTTGTTATTTCATCAAAGTCAGCAGGGAAAGTCTAAGGAGGTAGCATATCATTCTCCGGTGAAGCTGAAAACCATGATGGCATGATGGCTTACATAGCTATGTGATTGCTACTGCACTTTACCTGACCACTTACAATATGATTTCTCTAAGCAATGGTCGTTTTCCTATAAAGTTCCATCACTTATGAGAACTTGATATTTCAGCGCCTACTGTCACAGGTTTTTTATATTTCTTTATTCCCTTGTTTGACTGGTTTGCTTGTTAGTTTTCCTCCAATGGGTTGCTGAATTCAAAAATCCCCATTTACTTGTTTGTGTGTCGAGAATCGAAGGTATGCATGAGAATTTGTGTTGAGCCAAGGTTCACCTTAAGCCTCAATTCTCATAGTTAAGCCATAATCTGGGTGAGGGACCCGTGTCACTTGGGCCACATTGCTCAACAAAACCCGTGTCATTATTCCCATTCTTCTATCTTATGTGAATCTCAGTATAAATTCTATTGTATATCTTTACTACACCACTTTCATTCTTCGGTTATCCCTAATGTGTAAAATGATCCTTATACTACAGTTGAATTCCCCCCTCACCCACATCGGTCACTTTGAATGTATAAATTTCCACCGAGTATTGCCACCTGTCACGTAGGTGATCCCATTGTTCGACATGCTTTGGAAGGAATTTCCCCTCCAGCACCAAGAATGTTGACCCAAAAATCTTCTTTCGGCTCAACATGGTGTTTTACACAATTACTTCTCCATAAATGCCCCTTGGTGCTATGGTTCCAATCAAATACAGTGGCGGGGGTCATAGTTACTATGGCCTCTTCCCTTGAAAGAGTATCAGTTGGTTGCCTTTAGGGATTATTGGACCTTTCTGTGACATTTATTCCTCATGTCAAGGCTGTTCGGTTCAGGTTTCATGAGCTAAACACACACTTTATGAGAATTTTAACGTTGGTCCTCTTTGCCCATCACTAGGCGGGTCCCTTGGGGACGGGGTCCTTCTGCAAAGAATAAGATGAAATATGGTCATTTTTCAGGGAATACAATACTTCCATGTGGTAGGAATTAGGACAATATTTTCAACGGGCTATCATGAGCATGATTCCGAGTCCGTATGACCCCATACAAGGGATGCAAAGTCAACGACACTCGAATGGACAAGACCAATAGCTGTGACTTCCTAGTATGATTTTGTACATATTATGGCCTCAAAAGGAAAATCAAACCCAAACATGGTGTAGGGAAGTGTGATACCCTTCCAACGGTATATCTCGTGCTTGGTTTCGACCTCCGGTTGGTAAGAACGAGCTTTCACAAGTTCATGACTACTTTCAGGCACCAAATTGGTTGCAGTGCTTCATGATTTAAAAATGGTGGGTAAAGAGTTATAACTCAAAGATTCAAAAATTCCACGCTATAATAGACTCAAACACCTTTCCAAAAATGTCTCATTTTCCTCATTCCGACCTTAGATGGCCCGGTTAGAGCTGTCACAAGTTGGTCAATGATTTCAGGCAAAGGGGGGTCCACCAGCTCGCACAACAGGGTTTCATAATAGCTAATCCAATCATCAATGACCCCAGCACAAACATATATTGTTACCTTTCTAAAGTACTCTTCGATACCTCATTTTCCTCAATTGGATATCGTATGGCGATTTGACACCTTTCCCAATATTGGATGTCATGTGGGCCCACCGACAAGTCAGGGGTTTTAAGTGACCACTATTCCGGGCCAAATTTGAGGTCTGAGGTGGAATTATTTCAATTTGGTGATGACATATTCCTAATGGGCTCATCAATACCTTTCCAATGATGTGCCCTACGTCCGATTCTGACTTCGTCTCACTGGGCAACATTTTTGGGCTAAGTCAGCAGCAGTAGGATCAAAGTCAAAGTCAAAGTCAAACTTTGACTTGCAGATTTTTCCAAGAAATATTAAAAAATTAATTGAAAATTTTATCAAATGTTTTCAGAAAATTGGAAAATGTGGGAGAAGGCACGTAGCCTCATGCAAATTTTGGGAAAAGTTGGTTTTTTGTAAAATTGGAAAAAATCAAAACTCCCCCCGCTCCCCTCTCCCAAGCCATTTTGACAGTTTGGCCAAAGGGGGGAGCTCTGCAATAGGAATTCATGGCAGCAGAGGGAGGTTTTTATGGCAGCAGTTACAACTCTGTAGTGGGCATCCAACTTCCATGCAACAATCCTCAAACAAATTAACCAGGTAACCCATCAATCCTATTTCCAAAAAACTAAGAAAAAATTTGTTGGTTGTGTTAAGATCCTGCATGAAGAAATGGTGTTTTTACCCTCAATTTTGCATTGCACTACCTTGGTCCAAGTGTGAAGTTGCTTGTTGGTTTAGTTTTCTTGTTGGTTGCTAAGTTCAAGTTTATGTGTGTGCCAAAATATGCAAAGGGGAGGGGATTCGAACCCCTCTTGGGCACCAGGCCCAATCCTCCATGGCTCCTTCAGATTTTTTTATGACGTTATTTGCTGAAGATTGTAGGCCTAGGCATGTCACTGAGAAGACTTGGGATTTGAACCCCATTCCCCCCCTTTCTTCTTTGCCCAGAAAATTCAAGAATTTCTTAGAAATTCAAATGGAGGGCAGGGGGTTTGAACCCAAAACCTCCCATCCATTTTTTTTTGCCAAAAAACCCACTTCCTCAAAGTTTTGAATATTAATTTTTTAATGGTGGCTGGCTACCGATCCACTAGCGGACCACCACCAGCTCTGCAACTTGGCTTCCTCCCCTCTCCATCCCCAAGCTCCTCCTCCTCATGTTCCCTCCTCTTCCCCTTTCCTCCTGCGCGCGAGATCTTCCAAACTCCACGCATCCCCTACACCTCTACACTCTCCTCTCAGCCTCTGCACACACACTCCCTAACCCCTTACCTCCACCTCTGCCTGCACGCACAACCTCCTCACACGGCCACCTCTCACCTCCCTCTTGGCCCTCACCTCCTACTCCACAAAACTCTCTCCTCCATCTCCCTCAGCCCCCTCCTCCTCCATTCCTCCCCTCTCGGCCTTTGCACAGATACTCCCTCACCTCCATTTCTCCACCTCCTCTCCCCTGCATGAAATCACCTGAGCTCCCCAAAACCCTAGCGCCACCTCGGCCTCTTACATGCACCCTCCTTACCACATCGACCTCCCTCCCTCCTTACCTCGAAACTTCTCCTCCTACATGCGCATGAAACCACAACCACACTCCAGCTGCACCTCTGCTCTCTCCCTTCGCGCGCGCACCAGCCCTAGCTCCACCACGCCTCCGCCCTTCCCCCTTCCTCCGCTCAGCTCGATGCTCCCTCTTCCCAGCCACCAACCACATCCTCCATACCTCGTGGACTCCTTTTCACTTCCGTTTTGGTCGTATGGTGACCATGGGCAGACGGTTGGGGGTTTTGTTTTTAAAATTTAAATTTAAACTTAATTTTTTCATATAGTTTTAATGTATGGTTAGA